>PPHD01014053.1:0-16944 GCA_002909625.1 Bambusicola thoracicus
GAAGCAGGACTGGGATGAAGAGGGTAGATATTTCCGGCTTGTAAAAAGAAGGTGAATTTAGGCTTTTCTGGAAGAAGCCAGTTAAGCTTGAAGAAACAGGTTACTAGATTGGGTGGAATTTGGTCCAAGAATCCCTGGTATCAACATTCCTCTGTTGTTCAGCAGACGGCTATGGAAGTCCCACTCATTTCTGACTCCTCCAAGGGGAACTACGAACTATATCTGTCTGCTGCTTCTCTTGGTTCTGCTCCCTGTGTTGAAAGCATGTTGACCCATCTTTGAATGCTACATTGGCCCTTTTTAACTTTGGGGAAGTTTTCTTTACTTGCTTGTATATTTGATATCAGATGTAATCTTCTAAGTAATCTGCCTTGTTCACATGGTGTTACAAAAGCCATACCATTACTGAAACTTAATTCTACAGAAAGCATTTTCTTTGAAAGAGTTGAAACCCAAGTATATGATCTCCTTTGTTATACTTCCATTACTTCATATAACTGATCTTCACAAATGACATACGTAGTTACAGAAACTGCCTACCATTATTCACAGAAGTGTTGAATTTTTCCTTGGTAGATTTCCTGGTTTTCAGGTTGCTAAACAGCTTCTTAGTTCACATGCCTCTGGGTTTTATAGAAGTTCCTGCAGCAGTAGCCATTTTTCTTTGCAGCTTCACTTATTTTACACTGTTACAAATCTTAAGTTTTCTGTATTCAAATAGGAACGTGATTCTATAGTTTTAATTTTTTTTTTCCTCATGTTATGTTTAAGAGAAGACATAATACCAACAGTATACTGTTTTGACAGTTTCCACTTTTGGACACTTCTTCTATTTGTCTCGTTTTCAAATTTGAGTTGTATATGTCTTGTCAAACACTTTGTTTTTCAAGTTATAGGATCTCTCCTGCTAAACAATCATTGTGTGGTTTGGGTTTTTTATTTTTATTTTTTGTGTAACTCAGCAATTATTCCCTTCTTAGGTGGTAGTTTCCAATGTACCCTTTTATTTCTTTCATGTTGGGTTCAGGCTAGTTCACTCAGTAATTTGTGTTTCTGTAGGAATGATTTTGCTCAAGCAGGAATATCCAATTCATTTTATTTAAATGCAAAGTCCAAAGTATTATGGGAACCCAGCTTTTCATTTCTTAGTCAGTGTGAGTACTAGCCTCCTAAATGTGCCGGCATTGATCTAGTAGTTCCTCCTTTAAATCCATGTCTTTTCTTGCTAAAATCCTAACAGAAATGCGTTTCTTAGTCATTGCAGCTATGCACGATTGCTGTAACTTCTGTCCTTACAGCATACCTTTTAACTCTCAATGTAAAGGAGAAAAATCAAGAAAGCATTGCCTTCTGTCAGCATGACAGCTTGGTGCATATTCTGATTTGCTGTTAGAATTGTGAGAGGATAAAGGTAACACTTGTGTCAGGCAAAGTCTCTTCTATACTTACAGCAAAATATATATATATATATATATATATATATGCACAACAGTTTCTTTTACATGCAAAATGATAGGATATGCTGTCATTTATTTTGTTGATGTAAATTGTCTTGTTTAGTACTATATTTGCATCTCCTATTGTAGACAAGTCATTAGTGTTTCATGCTGGTGGCAGTTGTTCTCTAAACTTCCAGTAAGAAAGGGCTTCATATCATCAGCAGGTTACCTTACTTATTTTCTTCTAAATTGAGTCAGTACTCAACAGATGTTATCTGCAAGTCAAATAGACTTTAGCTCAGTGGTTTGGTATTACCTTTTGGTATCCTGGGCATGCACGTACTCATAAACACTTCTGAAGTAGGGAATTGTAAAATTATCTGCTAAGCTGTTTGGATAACGAGAGCCATAAAAAGCCAAGTGTGGTTCATGTATGTTCTTTGGGTGAGGCTACAAACACATGGGTGTATTGCACCAGAAGTTGGAGGGGTTAAAGTACGTGTGTAAAGTGTTAGTCAAAGGTAAGGAGCCTTGATCCATGACAAGCTCGCCCTGAGATCAGCCTGGAGCTGTTACTTCTGTGCCAGTGATGACAGTGTATTTTCTTAGCAGAATGTGTCAGGAGTTTTCAGAATTCAAAATGCCTTTTTTGAACCTTGTCAGAAGTCTTTATCTTGTAGTTGTGTGCAGTGACAACTCTTAGTTCAAACTAACGTGAATTCTCATAAATTAAAGCAAATTAGTTAAGATTTTGTAGCAGTATTTTTGAAATGGTTGCGCTTTGAAATACTACATTAAAAAGAAGAACCATGGAATGGTTGAGGATAGAAGTCACCTCTGGGTCCATCTGGTCCAACCCTTGCTCTAACAGCTTTCGGAGGTCTCCAAGGAAGATGCTCGACAGCCTCTGGTCAGCCTGTGTCAGTGCTCAGTCATGTGTAGTTATTTGTGTTTCTTTTTGGTTTATTGTTGCATGATGTTGTGATATGGGATACTGATAAAACCGGGATATTTACTTATGTAGCCCTTCACTAGCCTCCTTCCAGCAGCTCCATGCCTCTCTTGCACTGGAGAGCCCCACTGGGCCCAGCACTCCAGGTGAGGCCTCCCCAGGGCAGACAGGCAAGGTCGCATCCCATGGCCTGCTGGCAGCGCTGCTCCAGAACACCACTGCCCTTCTTGGCAACAAGGGCACATTGTTGACTCGTGTGCTGTCCAGCTGGATACCCAGGTCCTTTTCTACAAAGCTACTTTCCAGTTTTGAAAGAAACCAGAATACAAATACTATTTCTTAAGCTAGGAGGATCAATTTCTTATGTAGTTCAGTTGTCTAAGTTACAGAACCAGGTGGTTTTTTTTGTTTGTTTGTTTGTTTTAATAGAGATTGTAGTAGTTTTAAGGTACTGGAAAACAATTTGCACGTGCATTTTGGTTGTCTGTGCAAACGTTTTTTGAGGTCACTATTATTTTTCAGTCCTACAGTAAGTGCAATGTAAAAGATGTGTAATGTTTAGTATGAATCAACAGTATGCAAGTCTTTTCCTAGAAATTGGGTTAAAATAGAATGCAACAAGATAACTGATTTATTTATTTACTTATTGCTTCTTCTACATCTCTTCCTCTTTTTCTCTAGGAAAAATATTTTGGCTGAAAATCCTTAGCCTTTGGTTTCTTGGTTCCTTAATGGAAGAAAGGATAAACATTGTAATAATAATACTTTGATATCTTTAGTTGGCTTGATATTACAAATAAGAAATACCTAAAACAAAGAAAATCCTTTTTAAAGGAAGGGGGCAGAGAGGGGAAAAAATCCACCCCCTCTGCCCTAAAGGGATTATTCATTAATTGCTAGGCTGAAGATCTCTCTGCCAGTGAGGGTCGGGGGAGTGCTTCCCAGGCTGGAACAGCAGTTTGTTCATTCAGGTCAGAAGTTACTTGTGCCCCAGGAGCATTACAACAATACAGATTTTTGGGGAGAGAGGAGTGCCTTTAATGCCTGTGGTCAGATTTTAATACTAAGTGTTCTAAAAGTGAACATGAGTGAAGGCTGTGGTCCACCACAATGGTACCCAGTAACAATTCAGAATTATGAGAATAGGACTTACCCATCCAACAGTAGTGTGCCTCAGGTAAAGAGGTAACAGTATGGTATTCTTAAGTGATTACAGTAACTTATAAATTATGATGAGCTGGGGTGGGGTATGGAATTTACCTACAGGATGATTTTCCCTGAGTAACTAAGTACCACTAGAGAGTACAGCATCTCTGTTCTTGGGAAGCTCTTATGAGGAAAATGCTGTTTTGCCTTTTCCATAAACCTTGCTCTGACTTAAATTTCCAGTGACCACAACCAAAATCAGAGGCTGTCAGGAAACCTTGCATGTAATACAGTAGGTTTGGGCCTGCTGTTGCAATGCTTCCCCTCCAACTGCATTTCACACTTGTGGTGGCCCTCTGAAAAGTTTCATCAGAGCAGTGTTCAACTAATTTCTATTTTTGGTTGGTTTTCTTTTGGCGAGCTGCTCTATCAGCAATATCTGAACATGCAAGAGCAGGTAAATGTATCAGGTTGTAGCGTTTTTAAAATATTGTAGGGATGGTGCAGAAAAACACTGGAGTTTTGTTTGCCCTCTTTCCCATGGCTAAACCACCACAGCCTTTTAGCAATTAGTGCTAGGTGTTCCTAGTTGTAGATAGGGCTCTCATATAGAGGGACATGGGAGAGCTGGCCGGTTCAGTGCCACCGGTGCTGTGATAGGCAGCTCTGTTTTGCAGAGGTTTCTGGAAATTGAAATCCCTGTGAGTCCTGTTGCTGCTCTGCCAGCTTGTATTGTTATTAAAGATGGCCATCGTTAACAGTTGTCAGTCTTGTTTTGTTTTGTTTTGTTTTAAAACGATAAAAAAAGCAATTTATTGGTTTTGGTATTGTAATAAATTTATCTAGTTAACATATAAGGCACTTTAATTTTTTTTCTCATTGAGTTCTGTGGCTAACTCTAGATGATGTTTACCTGAACTCTTTACTGAGTAGCTTTAGTAGTTCTACTGGTATATAAAAGTGAGCTCTAATATCCAGATCATCAATGAAGTTTACAGAATGAATAACTTCTAAGCTGAATTTGTAGTTGGCTTGAAGAGAGAATAGTGGAAATACAGTGTAGGTTTAACTAGTTAGTGCATCCTGTTAGCTATGATTCCACAGGAAGGTATGGGCACCCTCTGTTCTTCAAAAGAGGCTCACGTGAGACAAATAAGAGACAAATGATTATTTTTACCTTAAGTATACGGTTGCCATCTGAAATTATCACTGAGTTAAGTATAGGTACAGAGACCAATGAATGATTTAGATATCAGTAATACTATTAAGCATCAAGGGGTAACCATTTTTATTTTCAGACATTAGTACTGATGGATGCATGCAATGAAGGATTGGGTTTTTTTTGTCTGCTGTGTGGGAGAAGTAATTTAAGGATACCGGTATAGAAATGGTGAGAAATGTTGAGTGAAGTGTCACTTTAACTATAAGTTTAAGAGGAGGAGGTTAGTTTTAGTTTTTTCTCTGTTGGGGGGTGAAGAAAGTCTCTGTAAACTTAACTTGCCTGTAAGCTAAAATTGGATGGTCTTGGTTTTTTTCCCCCGTTCTGCAAACCTTTATGTATTTAGGCTTTAGATGCTTGCAGCAAATTTCTTTATATAAATATACACACACGTGTATATGAATCATATGTATGAATCATATATATATTCAAACATAATGTATTAATTATGAAAAAAAAAAGCCTATTTTCCATTCTTTGGGGACATTTCAGGAAATTAGACTCTTCTTTTGTTGTTTTAAATACAGGTTTGATAATGGTTGTATCTCAAGTATTTCTGTACAGAAGGAATAACTGTGTCGCCTTTTAATATTTCCTATTTAGTCTTTACTTGCATAAGTACTCTAACTGTAGATCAGAAATACATGGCAAAAGATACCGTGGAGCTTATTTTCCTTGAAGTGCTGGGATACTCATTCATGCAGTAAACCATATTTAGAATGTAAGATTGAATCATATTTTTTCCTTGACAAAAAAAAATGCAGTTTTACAACACATGTTGTAGCATCAAATTCATGCTCAAAACTAAAATGTGTGATTTAATTAAAAATAAGTAAAATGTGAGGGAGAAGGTTACAGGCTGTTTTTTCTGAGACTCTGGAAAAGAAATCTGGATGGAAAGAAGCAATAGCTGTTTATTTTATGAAAATACTACAGGATGAAAATGGTCATTAGATTGTAAAATTCGAGTAACTTCCCATACACTGCAAGTATAGGCGAGAACCAGCTAATGGATACTGGAAACATTAGATTTTAAGTAGCCATAACCAATTTTACTGTCAAACCCCACATATGTTCTGACTTACCCCCTCCAAAGGAGGGCTGCTGTACGTGGGAGGGAGGGAGGGAGCAGTATTTCTGGCCAGAAGCCTGTTCTTGTTTGGATTTCAGTGGCAGAAGGCCTGACCTCTTTCTGCTTTCTTGTTCTCTTTTCTGTGTGATTTCATGGTGAATGACTCGCTTCATGATTAGTCTAAAATAAGTCAGGAGTTGATTCATACTCTTATCCTGCCCCCGGCCCTCTAGCTAGATCACTGACTGCAAAGTTTCTAGAAGAATATAAATGTTGACTCTGAGGAAGTATGTTGTCTGATTGTTTCTTTGCAAGGAACCACATGTAAGCTCCAAGTAAAAGTGCAAACTCCTGAAGTTGCCCTAAAGAGAACGTGAAACTAGACAGGAATGTTTGAGAGTCTTCTTAGAATGGTTTCTTCTAGGTAGCAGTTATGAAAGCGCTCAGCCTCCAGAATATGAATTACTTGGTTGTGGGTTTGTTGAGGTGGTGGTGTTTTTTTATTTTCTATGTTTTGGGATGTTGTTGCTAGGTTGGTTTTCTTGTTTGTTTGGTTTGGGTTTTTTTTTTTTTTTTGGTTTTTTTTGTTTTTTTTCTTGTTCATTTTGTCATGTTTTCTTAATGAGCTGTTTTGCATTTATGGAAAACTAATTTCTTCTTCTGCATCTCTTCTAGTAATAGTTATGCACGAGTGCGAGCTGTGGTGATGACCCGAGATGACTCAAGTGGTGGATGGTTACCACTTGGAGGGGGTGGACTAAGCTGTGTCACAGTCTTCAAAGTCATTCCCCAGGAAGAGAATAGCTGTGCTGATTTTCTTATCCATGGAGAACGACTCAGGGATAAAACGGTAATGATTTACATCTGTTTGGTGACATAGAGCCTAAGAATAGATGCTTGCATATTGTTGCTTGTAGACTGGAAAGTAAACTTATAATCTCAATCTAATACTGTTACTGAATGTAGTTTGTATGATTGTATACCTACAGATCCAACTACTTACTTTAAGTAACAAGAGACATTTCTAGAATTAAATGTGTATCTTTTAGAAACCTTTAAAGCATAATTTTTCATGAAGATCTTCATCTGCTTTGAAAAACATTTGGGTATGTTTTATTTTTTTTTTCCCCTGGTGGAGGGTCAAAGTAAAATCTGTTTGTTAACTGTGTTCATACATGCTGTGTGCAATAGCAGCATTGTCAACATCTAGAAAATATGATAATTTGTTACGAACAGAAAGTGAGAAGGAATTGCTCAGTAATGACTCAGTTTTTTGAGGAATATGACTATGGCAAGTAAAAGGTCCCCTTTTGATATTAAAAACTTTTCTATATGGGAAGAAATCACAAAGTTAGCGGATCTGATAATTCATCTGGTTTGATGGAACACATAGGCATTATTTATTTATGAGTTACAGTAAATTAAATAACTGTCTTAAATAGCGTCGTGGAAGTCAACCTCAGAGAAGGAAAACCAGCATAGAGTATCAGCTGTTGCTACGTGCAGATCTATGGAAGACAAAATTGACTGGCTAAGGCTTGCTTGTGAACTTGTGTGACAGTTTTCCAAAGGGGGTGTCCTACTGTGGAAACAAAGTGGGAAAAACACAAAATCTCTATCTTAATGCCTTCTATCAAAGGCTTACTCTTTTCTGCCAATTTACAATTCCTTAAACTTAAGCTGTGTAATCTTAAAAGGTAAGATTGCTTCGTACGCTGTACTGCTGATTCTTCTTAAGCACACCAATTTCTCCCTTGAGGCAGGACTGCTGAGTTTTCTGCCTTGACTGTGACTGCTGTAGGAAGAGAGCGTATAAATAGATATTCTGCTGACTCAGTTGTTTCAGCGAGGCGTAGTGCTATTAGCAGAGTACCCTGTGTTCCCGCACAGTTATGTGCACCTGCAGTTCCTTCCTCACTTTGCAGTAGTTCCCTCTAGAACTTTTTTTAGATGTATTGAAGCTGGTTTTGAGCAGCTTAATTGCATTTAGAAGTACTTGACAATTTTCTCTTAATTCTTAATGCTCTCAATGTTCATTGCTTGCCTTCTGAATCTAAGGAAATAAAATGCTCTGAACTGAAGGCTGATTTTAATGTTTCTCCCACATGCATATGAAAATGTTGCAGCCATCAGTGTCCCTGTTTGTGTTCTCTCTCCCAGTTCCCCTGGGCAAGCCTTGTTTCATTTCTGCTTCTGGTAGAAGGCTTAAATGTCTCTGCTCCTCTTCCTGTCCAAAAGCCAGCCTGTGTTACTATGAATGTGTTTCCAGACCTTTTTAGTCCTGAAAATGCACCTCCTCCCCCACACTCGCCCAGTTATCGGCTGCTGGTCTGTCAAGGCAGATTTTGATCTTACTGCAGCTTTGGGAGATTGCCGTTGGAAGTCAGCCACGAAAAAATACTGGATAAATAAGAAATGCAGTAAGAACACCTATCCAGTTTGCACTGAATGAAGTTCAAGGACCTAACACATACAGACCTAGACTGTGGGGAGGAAGACTGTAGAGCCAGCAATGATGATTTAGTAACAGAGTAAAGAGATGCATGTATTTCCTCAGGCTCCAAATAATGCAAAAGCTAATGTGTAATGAATTAACAACAAACTTGCATGGTATGCAGCAAGACCCTTGTTGGCATAAAAGAAGCAAGGTCCTACACCAAGATACGTGAAGATATCCAGAGGTCATGACACTTTTCCAAGAGGACCGTAATAGGGATAAGAAGAGAAATTTTGCTGGATAAGTGTCAGGTCACTGATTCTAACATCATTCTGGGCTTTGTTTTCTATGTAGGTAACTGTTCTATGTTTGTTATTAGGGATATTCTGAGGATCCATTTTCTAGCACAACTTTAAACTTCTTTTTTATGAAGCCAAACAAGTAATTTCCTAGTCCAAATATCTTTGCCTGTGCATTATTATATCTTACAATGTAGGGGAAAAAAAACAAGATGAAGTGTATTTCTGTTTGATAAATATTTTTTTAAGAATACAACCATTTCTTAAAATTCCTCTTTTCAAGGAAAGAAAAAGCTTATCCTTGCAGATGGTCTTTCTTTTTTTTCTTTTCTGCTGTCACATCACACACTATTAAAATACTTTTACAAAACTAGATATTATTTCCTCTGACTGGCAACTCCTTCTTTTGTGAATTTGTCCACCTTCCAGAAAAAAAAAATCCCTTATCCTGTATTTTATATATATATAAAATGAAAAAAAAAAAAAAAGCCATATGATGGAAATTTAAGCACTTTCCTGGGAGATGGGGAAGTGTGAGTTCTGAAATACATCAAGTTAGAGGGCAGATATGGTTCAGATCTGTGGATTTTTACCTAAGATACGTGGTAATCATAACACAAATATAATTGTTAAGGCCTACGTTTTAGTAGAAGGGTGGATCTGATTGTAAAGCGACTGGAAATCCATGCTAGGATACTAGGTGGAGGTAAACAGCTGCCTCTTCAATGGCTGTACTCAAGGTGAATGAGAGAGCTTTCTTCTTGTTAACTGACCTTAGTTGCATCTTCTGCGTGTATTGCATCTGACACTACTGACAACTGCAATTCCATTCTAAAATGCCAAATCTCTCCGTATACGTTATAGCATACATGGGCACACAATCAAGGCTGTAGATCTTAATCTGTCAGCTCTATAAATCAAATGTTTGGGGACTTAATGTCAGAATATTGAGATTCCTTGTTGCTGTGGCCCTGGGGTTTTTCCTCATTGTTTCTTTATATACTTGAAAGTTAGGTTACTGTCAGTACTGTTAGGAACCAACTTCAGTCAGCATGTAGAAGATAACAAAATTTGTGTGGTACTTAGCTGTTTAAAACATTTCATGGGGTTGACAAAAAGCATTCTTGTCAACTGAGAAAGAAATCAAAGTGGTGGCACCACTGAAGTAATTTAGGAGAGGGAATGCTCCCTGCTGGTTTACCCAGGGTATTTAGATCTGTGTTGGAATGTAAAGTCTTCACAAAATACCCTTGACATAATTACACGTTTCCTCCTTTATTATACCCACCTTCCTAGATCTGGCTCCAGCTAGTCTGCTGGGAGCAATTGCACTCCCTTCTAACCTGGTCACTCTGCTGCTCTGTTTTACTGTGTTTACAGTAGCTCCCTTCTATCTTAGTAACAGCAGTGTTAAACATACGTTATGCTCAAGCTTACCGGTTTTTAGACTTTGGGGAATCTTATATTCTGGAATGAAGAGTCTAATAGACCTCCCTGATCTATCTTATGTTCTTCTCCATTCCTCTTTACTAGGTGAGTTTTTTCTGAAGAATGTGGTTCATATGTTTTGGATCATCAGTCAGGGTGAAAAAGTTTAACATTTCTCTTCTGAACAGCAGATAACTGTGTAAATGGAGATAAGTAATAGTCTGTTTTAACTCCTTCCAGAGCAGGTGTTCATTGAGATACTAGAGAGAAATCAGCCTTGTGGTTCTTTCTGTTGAGATTTTGGATGAAACAGCATGCAGTAGTGAGGAAGTAGCTGGTGTTTAATATGGCAGAGATACCCTAAAAGTTATCCCGGGCCTAGTAAATGAGATGACTTGAAGTCTTCATTTTGAACTGTTTTTCTTCTTCAGAGGAAGCAAGATAAAAATAATCAAAAGGAAAAAGATATGATCATTGAGTACACTGTAGACCTGTGGAGTGAGTTTTGTTACCTCATTACATTTTAAGGAGCTTTCAGGCAGTAAAAAAAAAAAAAAAAAAATTGAATAGAATTCAGAGTGGAGTAAAAAGATTTTAGTGTTGAAAGGGTTTGCGTGTGTGGGGAAAAGAATACCAGTCTTCTAGGAATGGGGATTAGAGGCAGAAAAATGCAAGAGATGATAATCAGTAGTGGGCTTCAGTTTAGGGGGAATAAATAATGAAGAGCAGGAGAAAAAAAAATCAACTTGCCTATGTAATAATTTGACAACAAGAGGAGGGTGTGTAAGACAGAATTGATTTTTTTTTTAAACTTAGCTATTTTTCTGTTATGATTAACCTCCTTTTTCCACCTGCCCAAAGAAATCCTGCATTTTTTTTCTCTTCAAAAAACTGTGTGTATAACAAAATTAAAAATTAATATTCTGAAAATAGAGTAATGTAGAAATAATGAAGTGTTAACATTCCTTGCTCACGTTTCCCTGTTTGGTTTTCAGAATGTAATAGTAAAATAGCGATACGGGTTATCTTGCTGTGTATTTGCTTATATCTAGTGATAGAGGGACAAGTGAATGCACATCCCTTCAGACTTGCTTCCTCGTCTTGAATTATTTGTCAGGAAACATTCAATGCATTGATGGTTACATTCAATAATGATTGCAAGCAAATTAAATACGCAAATATATTTTTAAAATCAGCTAACTTGAAGTGGAGGAATGATGTACAGGGAGTGATTTTTAATTAATAAACAATGTGTTAATTGTTAATAAATAACAGTGTGTCTGTATACCTTCAGTGGTTTCGTAGGCAAATAGTTATACATTCTTATCTGTCTTACTGAGAGAAAACTGCCTGAGAGTAGTGTAAAATTAGTTCAGCACTCAAAAAACTTACAGAGTAAAAATACAAATAAAATTCCCGGTGATACTGTAATATTCAATATTAAAAAAACATTATTCTGCTGATCTTTTTTCAAGTGTGGCCTATTTCATTTGCAGAGCTTCTAGTAAGTGTGTACTGACACGTGCGCTTGTTGCAGGCATGAGAATCTCAAAGGGAAGATGCAGTCAGTACACAGTATCCTGAACCTGTACCACTGTATCTGTAACCGTTAGTGAATAATTTGGCCACAATGGAAACTAATTTAAAATCACCTCTCTATAATAGGAAAAAGTTTAAACAAGGGCTTTTGTCTGCTCTTTTGATGCATATTTTCAGATGATTCAGAAGACTACATTTTGTTCAAAGTTTGCTGTATTAGTCACTGGTATCTTTTTCCTCCTGTCTTACGTCTGGAAGGTGGTCTTGGAATGCACATTAAAGAAGGACCTCGTTTACAACAAAGTTACTCCAACTTTTTACCACTGGAAGATTGATGACAAAAAGTTTGGCCTCACGTTTCAGAGTCCTGCTGATGCAAGAGCGTTTGACAGAGGTATTCGGAGAGCAGTGGAGGATATTTCTCAAGGTATCTATTCAGATGAAGGGGTTAAGTTTTCTTGTGTGTGTAGTAACAGGTGATATGCAAAGCACTTCAGTATGGTATCAGCAATGTTTAACGATGTGGATTGGTCAATACCAAGTTGAGATTGTAACAGTTTTAAAATAGGGATTTTGAAAGTGCTGTTCATTCAAGTATCTTTAATTATTTCACCAGCACTAATAAGGTAATTCCCTAAATTAAAAAACATTGCCTTTTTGTTTGTTTGTTTGAAGAGAGAATAAGCTAGTTTCTTGCTTGCATTTGTCTTCTCAGAAGCTCATTACAGCTTCTGTCTTCTTAAACTCTAAACTTGAATGTTTTAAGAAATTATGTGATCTTTTTATCTGGTAATAACTTCAGTCGATGCTCTAACTTGTCAGCTGTTAGTTAACAGAGTAGTATGGCGGACAGATTTAGATGGGACTTCAGAAGAATTTTCTGTAACAGAAGAATACCTAATTGGTTCCAGAGACTCACTGATCTCATGGAAACTAGTGAACAAACTGAAGTTCATAAAGCCTCAGTGTTGAAATTGAAAATATGGTAAATGTATTGCTAGATGGAAGGAGGGGGGAAAGGGAAGAAAACCGATTTCTATTGAGTGGAAAGAACATCTCTTTCAGCTTTCTGGGGGTGTTTTTGTTTGTTTGGTTTTTATTCTTGTTTTTTAAGAAATTAAGTAACTCAAAGGGAGAAAAACAAAATACTATGTGCTTAGCTGTGAATTTAGTTTGTTATTTTTTTAATGTATGTTATCATTAGCAAAGAGAGGAACATGTCTCTGAAGGAAAATGCTTTTTGTAATACTAGAGTGACTTCTGAACTGAGTTGATTCTTGCAGGAGAAATAATCGGAACGTTAGTCATTTTTTCTCTTATGGCCTCACAGTTCCAATTTCTGCTGCTTTATAACAAAAGAACATAGCCCAACATGCATTCATGCTAACCAAATATAATCAGCCCTTAGTTTTCAAAATGGTATTCTAGCAAGAATGCATTCCCTTCATTCTAATTTACAGTGACTTTGAAAATCCTTCATAAGAATGATGTCAACGAGATAAGAGTGCGACAAAGGTACATTTAGTAATAAAATCACTTAAGTAATGAATGATACATAATAAGATCAACTTGAAATGCAGTGATCTACTGCTTAAAAAAGGTAAACAAGTCTACTTCCCACAGCTGGGTTACTGAAGGGTGGTGTGAACTACTGGAAGCAGTAAACCGTGAATCAAAAATTCTTTTTTTAACAATTTTTTAAAAACTTTTGTAGGCTGTCCACCCTCTCAGAATGATGTTGAAGTGGCAGAAGACTGCTTTCAAGTGAGTATTTTAATTTTTATAGAAACTGTGCAGTTGCTTATAGAAGAACATGTTTGAACAACTTCTTTCATTAGTGGGAATAAACAAAATAAGTGCAACAAGAAAACTAAATTGAATGTTGTAAAATAAGTTCCAGAACAGTTATCTGGAAGACTTAGGTTATTATCTGTCCTAAACTAAGTAAACAGTATTTAATCGACAGAATGGTTAACCATCCTAAGTTAAAAATATCACTTCTAGGTTATACGTCCTCTTTGAAATAGTGGGAAAATTACTTTTATTCAGAAGAATATTTTGAGGGATCGAGATCTTCTTTTTCTTTTGCGTGCACATCCTACTTTTTTCCTGAATTTTACTTTGCAGCAATACACGCTTGCACTACTGGAAGGCTGGAAAGATTCAGTGATAATGCTAAAAGAATCTTGGCCAAACAAGGGCAAAAATTCAGATAATCAGAAAATAAATCACACTTAAGATAAAGCAGTCACTTGTTAAGTGCCAAATTTTCATTGGTCCTTGTTGGCACCATTCAATTTCTATAGGTCATAACAACACAAGAGGTAACCTGCCCTCCATTATGTTTCAGCATTACAGTACTTTACACAAATACCATTATCAAATACTGTAGTACTGCCTTGTAACATGAACGAGTCTGTGCAATTAAAAAGCTAGTAATATGAACAGATATAGTACATGTATGAAGTAAATAAGTTTAATACAACTGAGTAAAAAAACCAGTAGTGTCTATGAGTGCTTGTCATCTTTGTTTACAGTTATGGGGAAAGCAGTGTCTTAATTCACACACACATTCACTTTTCAGAGTGCAGGTATTTAATGTGAAGCTGTTAGACAAACAAGTAGACTCAGGGATCTTAGCGACTATTCAGAAAACTGATGGTATAGAAGTTTTCTTGAGGATGGAGTTTTGCCATTTATGCAACGTTAAATGCTTTGTTAGTATGTATAGGTGCACTGTAGAACCTCTATAACACAAAATCAAGGAAGTTAGTAGCCTGTTTTGCAGAATCAAGTTATGGTATGAGGAAGAGTCAAGTATTTTGAAAGGATGCAGCAATGCAGTGGTAATGCAGAAGTGTCTCCTGGTTTCCTTCCATTTAAGTGGAAGAAAGAAATTCTTCTCTGTCTAAGAGTTGGTCTCTCAACCACCTGTTGTTGCTCTTTATTTGCAATGCTTTATCTTACAGTATTTAAAAATGGATGTTTTGGATTTAAAGTAAAAACAAAGTCTTGATATAGTAGAGGAGATGTGGGCCAAAGCTAATGCAATCCTTAATCAGCTTTAAAAGACTTGTTTAAACATGCTTTATTGCAAAGATTAATAATTGAGCAATTTCTGCAGGCCTAATGAGATTAGAGGAAACTAATTACTTCTTGATTATGCTGCCTAGCTGTAATGTTTCTATATAAGGATGTCAAAATTGAAGCAAATGTCTGCAATTCTATGTTTTTGCAGTTTGTTTTTGAAAAAGTAAGGAAAAGAAGTAAATATGCATAATCTGTTATCTGTACTTACAGATACAGTCCTTTTTTGGTGCAATCTGCTGGCAAAATTCTCTCTTTTACATTCTACTCAGGAAAACATACTTTATGAATTTCCTACAGCTCACATTGCCTAATTGTAGATTGATGCTCTGGATAAATAAGATTTACCTGTTTCCTAGAGGCAAGAAAGCTGCCACATTTCTTTTAACGTATCTCTGCATACCAAGGTGAAATAAATGTTAGTAGAATTACTTTACTTTCCTACTAGAATGCTGGAAGGAGGGGGGAGGAAATTCAGAGGATGTTGAACCGCCCCTGATGGTGCTATGCTTCATATAAATAAAATTTATGTATCAGTAACTAATTCATAATTACAGCTTTATGAATGTCAGTGTAGAAGTTTTTTTAGGAACAGATGCAGTCACCAAGAACAAAATCCTAGAAATAGCCAAATAGTGATCATTCTCTTCACAGTGATGAATTCCTTTCTCCCTCTATCACTGATCTTACCTGTTTTGTTGTTGTTGTTGTTGTTTGCTTGTTCTTGTTTTAATTTAAAGGGCTGGTAAGACCGTTTGATTTAATGTATTATGTATGTGAGGAGTCATGCTGGCTTGTCCCACCTCCCTGTGCTTGCGCACACACATACAGTTTGAAGGGGCAATGATTTATTTTTTTCCTGTTCTATTAAATGAGCTGTTCTCCCAAGTATCTAACAGTCTTTTTGGTGATTCCTATTAAAATTTGAGTTACATTTATGCAAGGCCATTTCAGAGTATGGGCAGAATTTTAAATTGACTTTTAAATTGACACTTTGGTTGACACTTGTGTATAAACATCCTAGCTGCCCTTATATCCACTAAGTTTCATTGAACAAACTTCCAACCACTGGATTCAGCTCCGTTTGATTAAAAATATGAAGTAGTCATAATGCCTTTCAAAAATCACAGAGTATCAAAAAGGTTATTGCATACTTTTTTTCTGTCTACACTCTGTAGTGACTGTCATGTATGTTGGTATTCTTCAGCGTCATTTCTTTCTTCATTAGTTAGTATGGAAAATAAAGTCCCTAGAATGTCATCAAGATACATTTGAAGACTTCAATTTTAATAGGTCGTTCTCAATTACACCGTCTGCTATCAAAGTGTTTTGCCTTGGCTGTTCTAGTCATCTTCTAGTCATCTAGGACACTTGAAGTACAAACATAGTATAAACTGCATACTGAACTTCTTTAACAGCGATGCTAGCTGATTTTTCAGTTATTTTTTTAAACCAAGATGATTAGTGATGAACAAAGCAATACAGGTTCCATTAATTGTTTTACTGCCTGGTTATAATCCACACTATAGGAAGCAATTAAAATGATTCAAATAAGATGAAAACACACAGCCTTCTGATCTAGTCAGGAATGTTGCTGATAACTCAGTGCCTACCTGTAATGAGTATTAACACATTTTACAGATGTAGCAGATGGAAACATAGGCTGTCCTAAGCTTGTACATGTGATTCTTAAATTTTTATCGAAAATCTGAACTCCTGTCTTGCTAGGGATTCTTGTCTAGGCTAGCATTTTGCTTTTGAGTCACTAGATACTTTTTTAATGTACTTTAAATAAAATCTTGCAGAGAAAGTAACCTTTTCAGTGACAATCAAATCTGTCATTGAAGAAGACAGCTTCTTTGCAGCTTCCAAGATGCTCAGTTGACAAAGAATGTTAAAAGCTTAGTATCAAAATATCATTTAAAGGTATTGATACTTGCTCTTAAAGGTTGCTGAAATGATTAGAATTGCTGTTAGTTATTTAATGAGCATACTATATGCAAATCATTCACATCATTAATTAACCCTCAGTGTTAGCAGATTAATTTGAAATAGAAACACACAAATGAGTTAATGCAGAATTTTCTGACTTCCTGTATTGTTTGTAAATAAATCCTGTGAATGTCTATGTATTTGGATGGAAATATACATTGAGAATTTGTCCTGGTAGGAGGCTTGAATTTTTTTGGTATAAATCCAGCTATTTTGAATGCAGTAGACAAGCAGCTTGTTTAAGTCAGTTTGCTTGTTTGTTCAGAGATTGGCTCAGATTCTTGTTCTCTCCGAATACAAACTTTTGCTCTAAAACTGATTGAACTTAACAGCA
>PPHD01014054.1:0-16944 GCA_002909625.1 Bambusicola thoracicus
TGAGGGTCCTCCTTCTTCCCTGTCTTGAAGGCAGGACTGATGTTTGCTTTCTTCCAGCCTTTGGGCACTTCTCCCAGTTGCCATCATGAAGCTGAGATTACAGAGTGGCTTCACAGTCATATTTACCAGCTTACTGAGCACTTCTGGCTGCATTCCAGCAGGGCCCACAGACTAGCAAATTTCCAGTTTGCTCTTGTATTCACTGACTTGATCCTCTTCCACCAAAAGTTTATCTTTCTTTCCCTGGCCATTCATCCTGGTTTCTGGGACCTGGGATTCCTGAAGGCTGGTCTTGCTGGCAAGAACTGAAGCAAAGAAAGTATTCAATACCTTGGTCTTTTCACTGTACCAAGTAACCACATCTCCTCTTCCATTACGGAGAATACCCTCATTTTCCCTCATCTTGCTTTTGTCATTGAGATACTTGCAGAAGCCCTTGTCACCCATGATGTCCTTGGCCAGATTCAGTTTTGTATGGGCTTTACTTTTCCAGACTTAATCCCTAGTTGCTCAGACAGTGTCTCTGCATTCTTCTGAGGCTACCTGTCCCTGCTTCCAGTCTCTGGAAACTACCACAGTTTGACAGATGAGAGATGAAGGACACAGCTCTCTGGGCAGAGTAACAAACGTGATGACGTCAACATGCATCCCTTACATCCTTGTGCCCTGGTATCACTGAGCCCTTCAGTGAACATCTCTGACTCAGAAAGTGAGTTTTTCTGCCACATTAGTAAGTCAAATCAGCTTCAGTTTTATAGACCATCAGTCTAACCATTGGTGTTGTCATAAATAAAAACGTGAATGTCTGGCTGGGACTTTTCCCTTGTTTTTTTAACTGGTATTGCAGGACCAAATAAAGCCATGACATCAGATAGAAATGGTGAAATCCCATGGTTATCCATGAGTAAACAGTAAGTTAGTCACAGAGCCTAAGGAGCTGAGAAAATCCTTGAGCATAAAAGGCAAGGGTTCTCTACGATGGATGTGAATTTCTAAACCACATCCCACTACCAAAGAATGAAGGCAATCTAGAAAAGAGATTCACAGCTTATGTAAATTACCTTAGCTTGTAATTTCCACCTGCCGATCTGAAATCATTATCTCAGTCAAAGACTTGGACCTGGAAGCTTCCTATTGGATATTTAACGGGTTTCAAAGATGATCCAAATATGACCGTTTATCCTAAAAAGCTCTGATTATGTAAATAGCTGTATAAATTTCCATAATTTTAAGGTTTAAAACATAATTCCAACTCTTCAAAAAAAAAACAAACAAACAAACAAACAAAAAAAAAAAACAAAATTTCAAAAGACCAAGTGATAGAAAGATGCAGTATGTCAGCTTACAAATAAATCGTAAAGATCAATTTAAATGGCATTTCTGAAGAATGTATCTATTTAAATTTCAGCTTGAATACAGAAAGAAAACCAGCTTCCATTATACAAAAAGCTTTAATGAGAGCATGAAGAAATACTGCGGACAAAAAGATTTAACGCTAGATGGCAGCAAAGCTGAATTTATTAGAAGGAAAAAGAGCAAAATGAAAGCAGAAAGAAAAAAAAGAAAAAGAAAAAAAAGAGAAAGTTCAAACACATTTTAAGTCTTGTTCAGGTATCCTGGCAGCTGTGTCTTGCAGAGCACCTGGACTTTAGAATCTCCTGGTCAAATAATCTTTGATTGCACAGCAAAATAAAAGGAATAATAAAAGCAAAAATGTGCTTGTCTTATGCAAGTCCTATTCCAGTTTGTTCTAGTTCTGTTGAAATAACTGATACTGAGAATGGTATTTGCTTCTACAGATGTATGTGGACAGGGGGAACAAAAACCACCCAGCGGGCCTGTGCTTTGAGGCATTATTCCAATCAATTCCATCAGCGCAGGCATCAGCATAGCATTGCATGAAGGAGATCTAAAAGCCAAGCACTTCTGCCCCAGGCTTATGGTCACAGTAGGGTTTTCTTGCTGCTGATGTTACAAGAGGCACAGCTGTTAAGTCTACACTTATAATATTAAAGGTATTTATTTTAATTGATGGGAAAAAAAAAACAGCTTTTTTTTTCATTTTTTCATGTATTTCAAGGTGGTCTTCACATGTTAAGAGGTGACTTGTTACAACAATCATCACACAGAACATTCATACCATCAGTTTGAAGGGTAACACATATCTTAAAGTTACCTCGCTCTGAGTACCTGATCAGTCACATAAACAAAGAGTGAGGCCTGAGCTCAGTAACACAACGCTACTCACTATTCAAGGGCTGCCAGGGTTTCAACACAGAATCTGAAACAAAATCCAGCTACTTCTTGAGACTTTATTTATTTTTATGTAGAGCCGCTGACCTCAAGACTGCCTGGTCATTTCATTCTCACAGGAAGGAGACTGTGCTTAGGTTTTGGATAGGAGAGGAATTTAACCTTTGGCCTGCTGCACATCAGCCAGAAGTCCCTGTCTCCTCAGTTTCATTTTATTTATAAATAGATAGCTCCATAAGGTACTTCTCAATCAGATTAAAATGAATATAGTTAATAATATAGAAAATCCAAGAAAGGGGAAATTAAGTTTAACATCCAGTCTCTTCAGACTAAAATTGAAGTCTCATGGAACCACATGCAATTATACCAAGTTGTTCTTTTCCTTCAAACATACACTTCTGTGTTTTTGTGGCAGCTAATGGACCATCCCTCATTTCAGATTACTTGCTGCTTATGAATTCTGTGCCCTGATTCCTCCAGGCCAGTGAGGTCTTGCTGTTATCACAGGACAGAGCAGAGCTCTGGGCAGGAGGTTCTCTCTTAATGAGTGTAGCATCCTCATGAAACTGCACTATTTCTGGCAAGCTGCTCTGGGCCTACACATGCAAAGCTAGGAGCAGAGATTACTATCACTTTTTTTATTTTTTAACTTGCTGCAAGGTAAACTATAACAATGATTTAGTTTTGAGACAGAAAAATCTAAATTCATGATCTGTATGAAAAGCTTATTATTTTTCCTTGAAAAGTCCAAAATCTATTTTTAAGCCTTTCTTTGTTCTTTTGTCCCATTATATTTCACTTGGCATACTTTGTCTGATGGATTTTAGTAAATGCTTTTATTCCAAAATGTCGTATGAAACAGACTAGAAACAAAAGAAAAAAAAAATTCTGAAGGTTTAAAATGTTGACTGCTACTACAACTTAACCACTATTTATATTCAGTTTGATTATTAAAAAACAAACAAACAAACAAACAAAAAACACCTGTAGACAGAAGACATTTCCTGAAAAGGTTATCAGTACCTACTTAGCACAGTATTTCCCATACCTTCACCTGGAACATCCAGTAGTGGACTTCATGCAACAAACAGCCCACTGCACTGAGCAGCTCACTAATCTGACACAGGAGAGCAACTGATCCACTCCAAGTAAATTTTCTTTACTGGATGTGTACATCTGGTGAGAAAAATACCTAGGTCCACAACACGGAGTCTACCATCAACCTCCCCTGTTTGCCTGCTCAGTATCAGCACTGATGTACCAATAAATAATTTATTCACTTTGGTGATTCATAGCTGTTGCTGTGGCAGCTGACAAAGCATGCAGACAGCTCCTGGTCAAAAGGATAAAGCTCAATAGCTCAACCTATATTGTACATAATTAAATTTATTTTTCCTGACTAGCACATAGAATGAAATATGCCCTATTTTAACTACATGCAATTGCACAACAGTATTTTCTGATGTACAGTTTCTTCTCAATATAGCAAGATTCTATCACTTTAAAGGAGTATAATGTCTCTATACCAGGGTCAGAAATAGGTTAGGATTGCTCGTTTTTTTCCAGGATGTGAGAGTTTTACAGAAGGAGACACAGAGAGACAGTCTGGATTAATTTGTGACAGGTAGAAAAATGTTCTTATTTAGGAATCCAAGCAAAGTTTTAGTCTCAAAGACTTGGCAGCTGCATGCCATGAAGAGAGGATTTCTGTAAGTACTGCAAACTGAAATCAGTTTCATTAGCTTGCATCAGTGCCAAACATTCAGTATAAAGTACATTCCCATCTCATAGAAAGAAGGCATTTGAGGAGCTCTTCTTGATGACACTGATCTTAGAGATACAATTCAACCTGTTTCAGTCAAAAGTGCATCTTTGGTTAGTTAGAAGGAATCTGGAAGGAAAAGTTATGCTTGTCATGTTACTCCTTCACAAAAGATGCTCCGCTCTGCTCAGTACACATAACAGGAAGGGATAGATGACATTGGAAGCTGTCTGTCAATGGCTACAGGTGCTAAGGCAAGCGGCAAGTTAGTCCCACAAGACACGAACAGTATGATTACTACTAATATGCTACAGAGATATGCTAGCACATCACACTGAACAACTTCTGGTCCTGCCTGTCCCAGCAGGTATCTCAAGGCTGTGATGTGGTCCAAGAGGAAATCCCAGATGTAAAATCCCAGATCAATATAAGGACTGTAGAGTACAACTTCATCTTCCTTTTTTTGGCATGTCAAGGTATGTTTTATTTTTATGCACAGCATACTGAAGGCAAATGACTCCATCAAGAAGAAATATATGCACCTGACCTAGAGAAGAACTAATTTTTCACATTATTTCACATATAAATTCGAAGAACGTATGTATATGCTGCCTATAGGGAATATTTAAATCCAAAATCTATCTCACAGTTTCAGACATGAAACCATGACATTGGGAAATACCCAGTATATGTCGCACAGGTAAAACATGACATGTTGTCCCATTAAAATGTTATGCACACTCCAAGCCACCTGGCATTTCATTTCACAGTAGATATGATACTCTTACATAAACCTTTAATAACCATGGAAAATGCTGAAGCCAAGATTTTAATGCCTGCCTATATGCAAATGCACTGTAATCACAATTTTAAAAAGAGAGACAAATATTTATTTTATATTAAAATTTCATCTTTAAATATATGCATTCTAAATTTGGAAAGAATAAAACATAAAACTTACAGGTTCAACAAATTCAAATTTCTTTTTCTCTTGTACTTCTTGAATTTTAAAAACATATTCCAATGATGCTTCATAAAAGTTTTGGTGTTCTCTGTCAATCTGTGTATCTGCCTAAAAGACAAAACGAAATGCAATATTAGTTTACTCTCTCATGATTGCTTTAAAACCAAATTCTGTTGTTCGTAAACAGATCTTTCATGAGATTACTTTACAAGCTTGACAGTTTTCAATTTTCCCTGAAAAATAAAATACCCACTAAAAATAGCTAAATGCAAGTTATGGAGGAAATATTATTCAGCTTTATCTCATGTCATTTCCATGGTGTTTTTTGTTTTCCTCTTTCTTTTGCACTTTTATATTCTACTTTTGAGGAGAGGTTGGAAGGAAAGAAAGAAAGGCAGCAGCAGGAAGTCTGTCCCTGGCATACAGAGAATTCCAAGTAGAACAGAGAATAGCAATCTAGAAGGGACAAAATATTAATATTGCTATTAAAATGCTCGAGTATCACATAAACCAAACTTTTACCCACTTCTCAGCTTCAAATACTTTCCTAAGATTTTATTTTCTTAAATAGAACATATTTAACAATGAAATCTTCAACATTACTTCATAGCATGTGTCTTGTGCTCTGGGAATACAAACATGTTCAAATCCCTACCCTCACACGTCAATTTTTTTTTTTTTTTCACATTTTAATTTTCAAGTGAAAGAGCTACAATGCAAAATATGTCAGACATGCTTAAATAATACAACTCAACATGAAGACTCAGGTCCAAAATAAAGACATATACCTAAACTGCTGAAGAATTAACTTTTACTAGAAGATAAAGAATAATAGGCTTTTATCCTCAACTTAAACAAGGCATGAGAAGTAAACATAGAAGACAAGTAGTGTAATATGTGGACAATGCTTGAAGAAGAGATGCAGATTCCCCTTTACATTAAATAATCATTTTCTGAACCTTTTAGGCTGTATTTGTCAGGTTTTGGTATTGGGTCAAAAGCAGATTTTAATCAAATTTCAAGCACATGTATAAAACCAGTTTAGCTATTTTTTATGTAATTCCATTTACTTCTGTAAATTCTCTAATTCATTGCTGGCATTAAATATAACAATTATGGGAGAAGTGAAAAAGCTGGGTGTTGTCTTCTCTTGACAGCATACATTACAACAATAAAAATATCAAAAAAGAGTTTTAGTATTTGTAAGAGAATGATTGCAGAACTTGGTCATCAATAGCACCATACATAATTAACACCGTTTCTTTAAGAAATGCTACTATCATGATTTGGATGCAGACTTCTTAACAATACAAATCCACTTCCCCATTTCCATGAGCATCATTTCAGAGCACATGCTTCAACAATATATTTCAAGATATTCAGTACCAGAATTCACTTTCCATGCCTATAAAAAGCAAATCAGGAAATGAAGTAAAAATACTAATATTATGAAACAGTAATCAAACACTCAACATT
Organism: Bambusicola thoracicus; assembly: GCA_002909625.1. Taxonomy (NCBI): domain Eukaryota; kingdom Metazoa; phylum Chordata; class Aves; order Galliformes; family Phasianidae; genus Bambusicola; species Bambusicola thoracicus. The sequence goes on from PPHD01014054.1 coordinate 6,456, forward strand.
CTAAGAACCCAGAGCTTTACCACAAAAGTAACTCTCACATGCCATTTGTATAGCCCTTTCAGCTACTGTTTTCTTCTGCACTCTGTGTTAATAGTTCTAATTCACAAAAAAAATGCTACCAAGGTAATACTACAGGTACGCACAGAACCAGTTACTACTACTTTGGGGCATGATCCTGACTCACACAAGTGCAGTCGAGAAGCACTTGAGACAGATTTCAACTTTCGCATTTAATTTCAAAGAAATATAATTTGGTTTCAGCAATGAGCTCTTCAACACATGATAGTATTTAAAGACCCAATTAAGTCAATCTCTATTCTGAACAGCATTTTAGCAGACTGCACCAGTACTTACGATAACTCAAGGCTATCTAAAATATGGATGGGTTCCTTCATTAAGGCCATAAACACCATGACTGTATAGGTACTAAATCATAATGAGGGCTACAAAGATGGTGAAGCATCCAGAAGGGAAGAGGCGTGGCTGAGGTCCCCTGGTATCCTCAGCCCAGAGCAGAGCAGGCTGAGGGGAGGCCTCATGGTGGCTACAGTTCCTCACAAGGAGTGGAGAGGCAGAGCTGAGCTCTGCTCTCTGTGACATCACTGAAAAGACAGTATTTTGAAGCTGCTTTTTGATGCTAAGGGAAAAAAATACTAATCATCCACATAAACTGTGATACAGCCCTCTAGGCTTTCAAAATATCCAGTACGTTTCAATAACACAAACACATGCAAACCACGCTCTAAAGACTATGTTCAAACCATTGAACTTCAGGTGCTTAAAACAGTAGAACTATGCCCCTCCTATCCGTCCACCCACCAACCCACATAATGTGATATCAAGAAATCTGAGCAATTAAAATGAGCAGTGGTCTAAAAAAAAGAAGTACTTTTGGTGTGATAATACTCAGGCTGTAAGTCAGGCTTTTGGGCTAGGAACTGGTGCTTGGCATTTTTATTTACGATATGGGTACAGTCCAAACGTCTCTTTGGTCAACAAAGAGACTCTACAACTATCTGAAAAGGAGGTTGTAGAGAGGTGGGGGTTGGCCTCTTCTTCCAGGTAACTAGAGAATGGGCAAGATGTAATTGCCTTAATTTGTGCCAGGGGAGATTTCAGGTTGGGTATCAGGAAAAAAATTTACGGTGAAAGAGTAGTGAGTCATTGGCATAGTCTGCCTAGGGAAGTGGTAGAGACACCATCACTTGAAGTGTTCAAGAAATGTGGAGATGTGGCACAGAGGGACATGGTTAGTGGACATGGTAGGCATGGGTCGGTAGTTGCACTACATGATCATAGTGGCTGTTTCTGACCTTGATGATTCTATGATTCTACTATTTTAGGTACTGATTTCCTATGGTGTCTTCTGCATATGGGAAGTCTGTGTTGCTGATTCAACACACATCTGCATAAAAATGAAGCAGACAGAAATGACAAACTATGTCCTATGAGCTTTACAAGTGGGGTATCCAGAAAAGCAAAAACCAACAGCCTCTGTACAAAATTTTAAATCCTGAGATGTCACTTAAGGACTTAGTGGAAAAATTTACCCTGATTTTTCCATTAGTTTACATACTTGAGCCAAATCCATTGTTATTCTACCACAGTTTATTAGATTCAGAGTTGCTACTTTTCACTTTAGTTTCTGTTTTTAGAATGCAATCATTCTCATGTCTCAAGAGCAAAATATTTTATTTATTTAGAGTAAAGCAGTGCTTAAGTTCACTTTCCCACATTTTGGTAACAAACTATTTTTCTCTGGTGCTGTTTATACTCTAACAACTGTTTCTTCATCAATACACAGAATACTTAGGAAAAGTGAAAGCTATATATATACAAATCTTTGATATATGAATGGAACAATTAACCAATCCCATATAAATAGCGTCCAATGTAAACTGATGATTACCTACACAGCTATGGTAATTCAGGATTATAGACATTATTAGAAATTTTTAATCACTATACTTCATTTAATTCAGATTAAAGAGTAACTGGTAAACACGAAAAAACCCTATATTTTGAGTGCACAACAGTCAAACATTCTGTGAAAACTCCATCAGCAAAAGTATCCCCAGGATGAAGAGTCACCATTATATCGGTAATCCCATCAAAATAACATATACTACTCTTGGGGAAAAGAAAAAAGAGAGATGAAATTAGCATTTTTAGTGAAATTTGACTCAAAGGCAAATAATTATTTCTGTCAGGATACAGAAAAACCCTGGAATCCTCCTACTAGACTAGAAGTCTTCACATCTTTCTTTCTTTTTTTCTTTCATTCCATCTTTCTTTTAAAGATAAGAATTAGACATACAGACTCTTTAAAGCTGAAGTTGTGGATACCATTTCAAGATATGCTGCAATCTCACAGAAAGGTGAAAAAAAATAAAAAGAAGCATAAAAAGCATCATTAAAATCATTTCAGTTTAAAATTTATGTGAAACAGAAACATAATTGCATTGAGGAATAAACCAAATAGCGAAAAGAGCAATTTATTATTTGAATTTCAAGTACTCCACATATACCTTATAATATAAAAGTCACATTTTTATTGTAGTAATATAAATCATATATGCTGTTGCGACCAATAAACATTAGTTTTGCAATTTAAGGTACAGAGAGGTGGACATGTAGAGTATTTGCTTATTAAAATATTTAACTGCTATGAACACCATATTAATCTCACTCAGAAATTTATACTCACACTGAGAATAACTACAAGAAAACATCACATTTCATATAAATAAAATACAGCATGTCTGTTATCATGATCTCCGTGCAGACTAGAAACTGGATAATGGAAACCGCATAATAGATGATTGTCAAGGTCCCAGTCTATAATTCTAAGAACTTACATCTTGCAAATGAGATTCTTTCTTCTTTGCTGATAAATTTAAGTGCTTCTCTAGGATGGAGTAATATTTCTCACTTTCCTTGTCAAACTTCTTCTTTCCGTCCTGAAAAACAAGCATAGTCAACTAAAACATTTGATTAAGCATAACAGCTAACTTAAATTAAAAGAAAGAAGAGATACATAAATATGTTTAATTATAAAACCATTTTTATCAGTTCTGAACTGAGAGTGGAATGATCCAATTAGTAAATGCTGAATTAAGCAGGAACAACAAAGTTGCGTAGTTTCCCATAATGAATATATATAGGGGTATTTTGCTAAGCAGCTCTTTTCCAAGTTTAATAAATATACCCACCTGTCTCATATTGTCTTTGTGGAAAAGGTAGGTGAGTATAACATATCTGACGATGACAGAGGCCTATCATCTGTATTTAAGACTAGTATGTACTTATTTTCCACCCACATTCTTAAAATATGTGGATGATGGAAAAGCACATATGTGGTTGCAAAAGGAAATTAGTCCAAAAATCTGTTTCCAATAATTTTTTGATGTGTCTGAATATTTAAGCTTGCCCCATTTAAAACAGTTATCCCATCTTTCTTTTCTAGTCCTCTTAAGCTTTTCACCATGTGCAGACAATCCTCACATTTTCACCACGAGTCTTCTTTCATGCATGATGATACAAAAGAGAGATACTGCTGTAAGTTAAGAAATAAGTTGTTTTCTGTAATCTCATTTACATTATATACTTGAAAATTTTACATCTGTTATTCATGGAAGTTTAAGAAAAAGACACCTTTCTCAAAAGCTTTTCCATTTTTTTTTTTTTAAGTACCAAATTTCAGGAAACAGGAATTAAAGCAAATGTATGATTATTAATAATAAAAATATAATTTAGAATTATTAAAAATGTATATCCTTTAATTGAAAGCAACCCTCTGTGACTGACTTCTTCAATCTTAGGTAAGAACTCATGATTCTTTCCAGTGTCTAACAAGTTGAACATGTTGAAAACACAAAGAAAGGTCAATGTGACCAGTCCCACTCACACATGTGCAAAAGCTATTAATGGTGGAAAAACTAATTACTGGACATATCAGTAACATCAGGTCATAATCAGAGCTGCAGTGATTCTTTACCTGACCCCTTTCTCCTTAGAAATTGTTACGAACTAAACAAACAACTAGCTTGCATTTTAGGCTGGCCCTGATTTTCTTTGACATTTCATGTGAAAGTCAGGTCAGCCAGAGAAATAAGATAGAAGAATAAAACACAATGCCATCAATGAAAACTTCTCAACTAGCTGTAACAGCAGCTTGTTACTGATTAGTTCCAGTAACTGATGTTCACAGTGGTAACTATAAAAAAGATCCAAAACTTTATATTCTGAAAAAAAGAAACAACCCATATATAGTTAGTGTGAAAAATATGCACAATTTAGTGTTCTTACTTCACCATAGAACTATATTTAAATATCTTCTATAAGAAATCATAGGGAAAAGACAGAACTTGACTCAGCAAAACATTAAATAACAAGAAATACAATAAAATTCCCAATGCCATTCTATATTTCATTGCAGCTATGCAAGGAAAACAAACCAAAAAACAAACAAACAAAACCCTTGCATTTTGCCTCATAAAAGGAAAGGAAAACATATGGATTACTCTCCAAAATCTTTCCTGAAAGTGTTCTGAAAAGAAAGAGGGAAGACACAAGGTAAGACTCATCAAAAGACCAGTTAGAAATCAACTTTTACAGGACCAAAATTGCAGACCAGTTCCACAGCCAGTGTTGGGGGGAATATTCAAGTCTCAGGCTCTTATAATCAAGCAAGAGCAACGTGAGTACCTCAACAGCTTCTTTGGTCACTAACAGACACCATGTTCAGTTACCACAGAACACAGATATGCATCTTTTGGAGAACAGTTGCAATGAGTTGCCGGTTCTGGTATTTTCTGAGACAATGTTGTTAGGGTGCTGAACTAAAATTTAGTGGCACAGGTGAAAAGCTGTTAACTGGAGGGAAATGCTAACTAACTAATGAAAACAAACCAGGAAAAGTCTTCCCCCAGCATCAAGACTACATCACTGAAGAAGAAAAGATGAGTACTGGTTGTAGGTGATACCACCCTACAGGGAACAGACCCTACAGATCCTCTTCTTAGAGAAGTCTGCTGTCTTCCTTGGGTGAGGGATGTCACCAGGAAACTACCTAGCCTGGTATGGTCAACAGACCACAATCCCTTACTGTTTTTCCATATAGGGCGAGATGCTACACATGGATCAAGGCCTATCAAAAACGACTTCAGGGCCTTGGATTGATGACTGAAGGAACTGAATGCAAAGATAATCTTCTCTGCCTCTTGTATTGGATAAGGACATGGAAACAAATCAAAGGATCTTATTTTTAAATACCAGGCATTGTGGCTGGTGCCATCACCAGAATTTTGTTCTTTGGACAACCAATAAGCCTACATGGAGCTGGGTTTGTGGCATCAGATGCGGCTTGCCTTTCTCAAAAGGGGAGAAGGATCCTTGGGAAAAAGTTAGTGGGGCTCTTTGGGAGGGCTTTAAATTAAGTCTGAAGGGGGACGGGGGTTGATAGTGAGCCTTCCCATGAAAGGTATTCTATGGCATAACTAGATAAGAGGGACAGTGTACTGGCAGGAGCCTTGAAGGACCTGCTTCCTTGAGAAGTGCTGGTAACACTGCAGCACATACAAAATCCCATGATGATGAAGCAGAGATTGCTGGGGCAATAGGAGAAGGCAATGGAAAAAAACAAGGTAAATACTTAAAAGGAATTAAGGAGTTATCTTCTAAGGAAGTGACAAGACCAGTTGCCCAGCTGAAGTGTCTCTACACCAGTGCATGCAGCTTGGTAAACAAACAAGGAGCTGGAAGCTAATGTGCAACTAGAAACCTACAATACAGTTGTCATCACTGAAACCCAGTGGAATGATTCTCATGATTGGAGTGTGGATAGCAATGGCTACAAGCTGTTCAGAAGGGACAGACAATAACGGAGGGGAGGGGATGTTTCTATCTACATCAGGAAAGGAATAGAATGTGAAGAGCTGTCCCTAAAGAATAATCATGAGCAAGAGAAAAGCCTATGGGTAGTGTTAGAGACCGAGGCAGCAAAGGTAACCTTGTGATCACTGTATACTACAGGCCATCTGATCAAGCGGAGCCTGTTGATGAGGCCTTCTACCTCCAGCTACAGGAGGTGTCATGATTGCAAGTGCTTGTCCTGCTGGGGGCCTTCAGCCACCCAGACATCCGCTGGAAAAGTAGCATGGCAAGCTGTAGGCAGTCCAGGAGGCTCCTGGAATGCACTGAGAATAACCTTCTGAGTCAAGTAATAGGTGGCCCAACCAGGGAGGATGCAATACTGGCCTGTTGCTCACCAGTGCAAATGAACTGATTGGTGACATCAGGATTGAAGGCTGCCTGGAGTGACTCAAAAAAAGGCAACATCACACTCATTTTTAAGAAAGGTAAAAAGGATGACCCTGGGAACTACTGACCTGTCAGTCTCACCTCTGTGCCAGAAAAGATCACAGAGCAGATCCTCCTAGAAGTTATGCTAAGGCACATGGAAGACAGGGAGGTGATGCAGAACTAGCTGCAGGACCGAGTCCAGACAGTGATAGTCAATGGCTCAGTGTCTGGATGGAAATTAGTGATGAGTGATGTCCCACAGGGGTCAGTTCTGGGACCAATACTCTTCAATATCTCCAACAATTACATCGAAAGTGGGGTCAAATGCACCCTCAGCAAGTTTGCTGATGACACCAAGTGAGATCCCTTATGACTCCTACGTACCAGTAAAAACACATATTTGAATGTACCAAAGTCTCTGAAAACTGTTTATTTCATAAATAATAAAAAGACTCAGAAGCAGGTGATTCATTTTCTGGAAGAGAAGAAAACTTTAGCTCATTCCAAGAGAACTCTCTCCTCACATACTGTGACTCACAAGCACACAGGCGCATCCCAAGTGAAGTCAGAGGTTTATCTCCTTCCAGCTCCAGCCTCTCATTTTTCAACTCTCAAAACACTCCATTATACAAAGCAGCTGCCCAAATGAGTCACTGGAGTCCTGGTCCCTCCAGTCTGTACCTGTGAGACTAGCAATCCTGCTTTTCTGCAATCCAGGAGGTTCATGAAGTGAGTTTCCATGTGAAACTATTGCCTTGAAGTTTAGGGAGATGGAGGATTGCCCCTGTCTGCAGATCCCGTCTTGGATCAGACTCCAAGGAGCAAAGTGTTGTGGCAGGAGAAGCAAGCTCAAGCTGTCCTGTTTTCACAACAGCCAGCACCACCCATAACACAAAACATAACGTATGTGGCCATTACAGAGATGCTGCTGCTGACTTCAGCCTGCCTTTCTTCCTTGTGCATCCTTCCTGCTAGTAATCCTTAAACTACCTCTCTGACCTGGAAATGAAACAATATTTTTGGGGAAAATATTAGCTAAAATATATAATAAAAAATAGACGACTTAGACAATTCAGATAATTCTAGATAATTCAGAGGGTGCAATTAAAAATTAAAAAAAATACACACAAAAAAGGACAAATTAAAAAACATATCGAGTTCTGCCAGTACAAATATATATATAGCTCTGAGAGTGTCAAATTGACAACAGCACTATTAGGAAAGACCTTAACCAGTCACTGAACCGGAAGTTCAGCTTGTAACGTGAGGAAGTCTCACTAACATCCAGTATACCACTGACAGAGCCAAGCTGTACACTGATAGATCCATATTTACTTCTAGTTTTTACTTTCTCCTTAGATTTCCAGTATAGCTTCATTTGGAAATTGATCAAACAATCTCCAGAAGGTGAAAATTATCTTTCTTGAAACAAATTTTGCTCGACTGTAAATGTTCCAGTTAGAAGTCTAACTCAGGAGACATTTTTCAATCATTCTTACTTTACAAAAATCTATGGACGTGAAAAGATCAGACGTAAATCATCAATAAGGTGATTCAATTGAGTCATGTTTGTTTCTTGTGTTCAGAAAGATTTTGATCCCATGCTGTAAGTAATCTAGGCATGCAACTAATCACTGGCATTATTCCCATAAATTTTAACCACAACTTGCATTTTGTGTATGTGAAGCAGAAAGAGATACTATATTTTGACTTTACTTTTCCAGTGGGAATGTTAAGATTCCTATTCTAATGGACTAAGTTTGCCATTACTCTGTATCCAGTATTATCAAAACTTTTATATTTACCACTAACATTGTTATAAAAACTACTCCTCTTTATTTTTCATAAAGCTGTTGTCATCCTTGCCATTTCTTTCGATTTATTCTAGTTGCAATGACTTTTGGTGCTAGCATATCCTGGCTAATCTTAGATTTGCTCCTAGATAAAGTATTTTTGCTTCCTCTTTGTCCCAGAATTCATACTTAGCTTCAGTATGCTAATCTTTAAAACATCAAGAAACCCTGCACATTTTGTTCTGACTCATTTTCAATAGTGGTATCTTCGTGTAACCATTAAATAAACATATTTTGTAAGAAGTGATTTTAAAAGGATTAAAAAAAATGGAAATGAAATGAGAAAACATCACAAAGAAACCATTTGGAGAAAAAAAATCAGTGAGAATCTCTTACTTGACTAGAAAACAAGCAAACATTATGAAACACAGGTTCAACAATTTCTTTTTCTTTTCCTACCCACTGTTGTTCCGTGTCTCTCAGCACAAGTTGTGATACAGAAACTGCAGGAAATGGCACAACAGTGCCATGAGTAGACAAAGCTGACAGATTTGTCAGTGAAACAAACTGAAGCCAATGGTGAGCTCAACTGTATTCAGTAAAGCCTTATTGTTTTTCTTTTTAGCAAGAACTACAAAAAAGGTCAGTAACATGGAACACTGGGGATAGCTTGCTGCTTGGATCTTAGACTTCAAATCTGTTTTTTCACTACCTTACAATGAAAAATTCAAAGTGTCTTTCTACAAAGTTATTGGTATTTTGTTTGGAGATGGGGATTCTGGGGATCATCTCTTATTTGTAAACAAGACAAAGAAAAGAAGAACTATAGAATGCAAACTGAAGTAAACTGAATCTTCAAAAGTCTAATAGGAGTTTAGATCATATGGATTTCATGGGAGATGTGAGATTCAAGTCTTAAACATACAAAAAGAAAATCATATTATCTTCATTTCGTATTGTCTTAGGTCTTCCTTAGAAATTTCATGGATAATTAAGATTGTGTGGTGTTATTCTTTTTTTAACAAAAATAGTAATTATCATAGGCACTGTATTTGGATAGACGTTCAGTTGTAGCTTTTCTTTTTGATAGAGATTTTGGTTTGTTATGTGAATACTCCGAAGGCCAACATAAGGCCAAAAAGAATAGTAAAAAAGACATTCAAAACTTTTTCCCTTCTGCTCTTCTTCACAACTAGAATGATGGTGCAGGTCTTCTACAAGACTTTGAGAAAGCTACAAGATTAAAAGACATCCATTAATGTACTGTTTGTAGATAGCATGAAGTAAAACAAAACCATATCATAAGGAAGCAATTTCTCTTTAATATGAAATAGGGTTAACACAGCCTTAAGTCTTGACTTACGTTATTCATAACTGCTAGTGAAAAATCTTTCAAACTGAAGCCAAATTCATCATGTAAAAAATTAAATTACCTAGAAACTATAAATCTTTAGATCAAGTCTTTACTAAAAAATAACCAATGCAAACTATGAAAATGCAGAAAGCAATATAGTGTGCAAGACAAAAATAATTATAATAAAAAGAACATATTGCCACTATGAAAAATAATAAGGCAATAAACAGGAAATACAGCAGTGTTTAGAAGCACTAAAGCACTAAAGCTACAAATATATTAAAAACTGGCAGTTTAAAAAATAACCTCATTTCATATCAGATGCATAGAACTACCAACGTATCTTAAACAGCCCCAAACTAATCTAAGCTTAGGATGGAAATCACATCTGTGTAAAATGCTGAATAACCCTGCAAGAGATAATTAATTTTCAGGTTCATAAAGTTCTGAAGAAAATTTTCCTTTTGTGATGTCTTCTGTAATGACAGATACAACTATCAGGTAGTTTTCAATGTTTTTTTCTGGAAGTGGAGAATATTGCAGCCATTTCATGATACTCTGTTTAAATGTATCAGACATGTGTGTACAGAATGTCCTTATGGTGAAAGTAAAAGAAGGAAAAAAGCAGGAAATTTTCACTAGTTTGATGAAATATAGAATTCTTCTGAAACTATGAAGGAGCTATGATTAAGTGAGCAAATAAAAGCAGTTGGCCTTGTGTTTGTAAGAAGCTATTTGTTTCTCTCCAAAAAGATGTCTCTTGAAATGGAAAAACAATATTCTAAGTTCCCAGTACTGCTGTCAGAAGACATGCAAACCTGCCAATGCTGGCAGGTTGCAAAGCAAGACACGTTAGATTCCCTATTATTAAGCCGCAGATTTGCCATGAGTTTATTTGGCATTTGTCTATTCCAGAAGTAGTTGCTAGATGTCTGGGAATCTGTTAAATTCCTGCCCAAACAGCAGGACTGGTAAGTCTACACACGTAATCCGGTTTTATTGTTTTTACTGTCTACTAAATAGAAAGTATTTTGGTGGA
>PPHD01014055.1:1012-16944 GCA_002909625.1 Bambusicola thoracicus
AAAAAGAAAAAAAAGGAAAAAAGGCCACTCCATTCCTCCATTCAGCTCCATCTGGCCTGGCTGACTGCAAAATTCACAGGGGCCCAATAAAAACGGCTTGGAGGGGTTTTTCCTTCTGTAACTGAAAAGAAGTGGCGATGACAAGCTCCTTAATTCCTGTTTAATGACTGTTTTCTCACTGCCAAGGTCCCTGTATAAACACCATTTGTTCTTGCAGCCATAACAGCGATGAAATATAGCTTCCCATACTTCACCGTAACGTTAATCCAACAGACGCTCTTTTGCTCACTCCAGTTAATAGCTGACTGGCAAACTCTGCAAGGCTCTCCGAATCGCACAGAGGTGCCAAATTACTCTGCTGTGCCCTCATGCAGCTCAAAAACTTTTTCAGCAAAAACACACACTTCATCTTCTAAAGACTTTTCTAGGAAATGCAGCCACCAGTCCCAGTAAATGATGATGGACAGAAGGGAAAGCAGACCCTGCTAATTGAAGTAACGCCTGGTGGCCTCTAAATCTCATTCCAGGTTGACACACTTTGAAATGAATGTACAGAGTGAATGTCCAGACTTGAAAACGTGTCGAAACATGTCAGGAAATTAATTCAGGGATAAAAAGTTCATTTAAAGCTGATCTTGCAATTAACATTCTTGCAATTAACATTCCTATAAATCAGCTGTTGCTAGACCAGGACAGAGAGCTGCGGACAGTTGGCTATTTCTTTCCATTAGTGATCTCAAATAATTAAAATGCACGTATGTTGGCTGGTGTCTATAGATATACCTATCATTTAAATTACCTTATTCATACCTCATCTGGTTGTTCAAAATAACCACCAGAAGCAAATGGTAAAAAACAATTCTATGTTTCCAGTTAGCATAAAATTTTTACTAAATACAGCATTTCCTACTATAGAAGTAGAATGAGGAACCATACCAGCAGCAAATGAGATAAGAAGATTGAGTAATATGTTCAAGTTTCCTAAATAAACTAAGAATCATGGAAACTTTTGAGTTGAAAGGGACCATTAAAGGTCATCTACTGCAATCCCCCTGGAATGAACAGGGACACCTACAGTTAAGATTAGGCTGCTCAGAGCCCTGTCCAGCCTGACCGTGAACATCTCCAAGGATGGGGCTTCCATAACCTCCCTGGGCAAGCTGTTCCAGTGCCTCACCACCCTTATCGTAGAAAAACTTCTTTCTTAAATCCAATCTAAATATCCTCTTGTTTAGTTTGGAACCATTTCTCCTTGTCCTATCACAGTGGCCCTGCCAAAGAGTTTGTCCCCTTTCATCCTATAGCTCCCCTTTAGATACTGAAAGGCCCCTATCAGGTCTCCCCAGAGACTTCTCTTCTCCAGGCTGAACAGCCTGAGCTCTCTCAGCCTGTCCATGCAGGGGAGGTGTTCCATCCCTTGGATCATTTTTTCTGGATGTGCTTGAACAGATCCTCAGTACGTACTGAGCACTCCCCATCTGGATGCAGTACTCCAGGTGAGGTCTCACCAGCACAGAGCAGAGATGCAGTATTACCTCCCTCACCCTTCTCATCATACTTTATGTAGCCCGGGATATAGCTGGCTTTCTGGGCTACAAGAGTACATTGCTAGCTCATGTGCAGCTCACCATCCACCAGTACCCCCAAGCCCTTTTCAGCAGAACTAAGCTCTATCCTTACATCTCCCAGGCTGTACTGATAGTGGGAGTTGCTACAACCCAGGCACTTGGATTTATTGAACCTCATGAAGTTCACCTGGGCCCACAGCTCCAGCCTGTCTAGGTCTCTCTGAATGGCATCCTGTCCCTCAGGTGTGTAGTACCACACAGCTTGGCATCATCCACAAACTTTCTGGGGGTGCACTTGATCCCACTGTTAATATCACTGGTGAAGATGTTGAGGAGTACTGGTCCCAGAACTGTACCCTGAGGGATACCACTTGTCACTGATCTTCATCCAGACAATGAGCCATAAACCACCACTCTGGGAATGATCTCACAACTAGTTCCTTGTCCATCAAACAGTCCACCTTTCAAATCCATATCTTTCCCACTTGGTGAGAAGGATGTTATGGAGGACCAGTTGAAAAAAACAGGAAAGAGTTCTGCTTCCCTGTTTATTTCCTTGAGTGCCTGAGCTCAAAGAGCCTCAGCCTCTCTGTTCTACTGTGAGGGCTGCTGCTTTTTTTAATAATCAATCTCAAAGAGGGTAGACTTAGGTTAGATATACGGAAAAATATTTTACAGTGAAGGTGGTGAGGCACTGGAATGGGTTGCCCAGAGATGTGGTTGATGCCCCATCCCTAGAGACTTTTGAGGCGAGGCTGGATAAGGCCCTGGGCAACATTATCTAGCTGTGAGGTCCCCGTTCATTGCAGAGGAGATGGATTAGATGGCTTTCAGAGGTCTCCCTTCCAACTCTAAGGATTCGAGGAAGGATCATGTCAAAAGCCTTACTGAAGTTCAGACAGATGGCACCAGCGGCTCCTCCCTTGTCCAGTGATGCAGTTAACACCATCATGAAAAGCATCAAGGTTGGTCAGGCAGGAAGCCATGCCGGTTATCTCATATCACCGCCCCCTCTTCCATTTGCCTAGCATAGCTTCCAGGAAGATCTGCTCCATAGTCTTCCATGATCTTCATTTACATGAATACATACATGTTTTTAAACATTGTAAAGTTAAACCGTGGAAAAGTCTTACCTTGATGACTGATTTGCCAGTGACATTTGCCACTAGGAAATTCATGGCAATATCTTCACAGTTCATATGGGCATCCACCCAATTCTTGATATCTCCAGGCATTTTGTAGGTGTAAAGATAGTTGAAATACTGCAGGACAGATGGAAAAGGAGAGAAGATAATTTTAAATACAGATGCAGTAACTATGAGACACTAAATCTTTCAGTCACTGAACAGCAGGCAGCTAAGGATGGATTATGGACAAACTGTGATACTGCCTTCAGCCAAGGACTGCTCTAGCAGATGAGAAACATTTTTGGATGCTTAAGTGTGTAATTATTTCATTTCAGAGCAGCACACTGATCTCTTTACAATTAATTTGTGTGTGTGTGTGCTTTCCTTAAACTCCTAGTTACAAAGCTACATTCATTGCAAAATATGTTATATTCTTACTGGTGAGGCAAACCAACAAGAGTTCTTCTGTAAGTTTCTGAAAGTAACAGTTTTATTTTACGGGCAGAAACAAATCAGTTGTTTCCATAGAAAAGAGAAGGAGTCTTAGGAAAAGTTGTCAACTGGTTTTCTGGTTGTTGCAGAAAACTATTATGCCCCACAAGATACTCACAGAATACAACTCTTAAGGAGTGGCTCACGTTGCATACCACAAGTTGTATGTTAAAGATACCTTGTGATAAAATGCTGCCCCAGTGAGCACCATTGAGACTTCATTGGTCCATTCGGATTCATATTTCCATTTGTTCATCTCATGGTCCCAAAGATGCAGTCGACCTGGATATCCAACCAACCTATCTGGGAACTCACGCCAAACCTGAAGAAAGAAAGAAGAGAAAAGGAACACTGTAGTAAATATTCTTGCATAATAAATATGAATGTCCAGATGAAACGTCTACTTTTGGGAGGGTATCAGTACAGTGGGGCAAAGAGCATTTCAATTCTCTTAAGTCCTAATTCCTAAAATCAGAAGATGACTGGAAAAAGTACAAAAATCCCCAACCTTGCTCTGGAAGGACCCAGTAGTTCAGGGATGTCGTATTTCAGGGTAAACAACCATTAAACCATACTGACTTTCTTCTTATTCTTTATTCAAAAAGATTTTAACATTAATTAAAACCAAGCATGACTAAAATGGAACTTCTGATGCTAAAATAAGTAGATATGGCTGCAGTCTAACTACTTTCACAGCTGGCTTTGGATCTAACCAACCTGCTTCCTTTGATAGGAATAGGCTTAAAATCAACTTATGTTTTAATACTTCTGGTGTTCTTTAATGGGTGCTTGGATGGATCTACTGCTACATGGAGGGCCTCTTTGCCCCTGACTTGTTCCAAACAGCTGGATACAATCAAGATACCATCCTTGTCACTCCATACATTATTTTGTAGCTGACTACAGGATCAAACACAGTAGACAAGAACAAGGAGAAGGGCATCATTAATGCAACCTCAGTTCTCCACACTTCTGGCCACATTAAATAATGGATAATTTTTGCATAAGGAAAAAACAGAGAAAGGATTATAATTATTAAGAGGAGTCTGAATGCTAATTGCCTGCTAAATACACGGTATGCCTTTTTAGTAATCAATAGTGAAGTCAATATTTATCCGCATTATTTGCAGACAAATTATTCAAAACTTGTCCTTTATTCTGATCCGAAGAACTGCTAGATTTGTTGGAAAAATGTGTGCCTTCACTCTTCAACATGCAGTGTTAAGCCACAGGAGTTTCTGTTTCAGATTGGTAATGCGTAAGTAAACAAACACATATCCAAATTTCACTGAGTATGCCAGATCAACAACAACAATTCCTAAGGGTCACTTTACAAGCAATTTTTTTCTCTGAACAAAACACCAAGAAATCCTACAGCTGAATTTGTGGTACAGAAAGTGTCATCTGGAATTCCACAATACTTCAAACCTAACTTTGTCTGCAGTTCACTGAGGGCATTTGCCATGTGCCAGTACGTTTCAGCTGGGAGCCTGGATTGTTAAGGACTTCATGCAAGCGTATCCAGTCAAAGCAATATGATAAAGCAATCAGCATTAATTTACTGCTTCTGTATCTGTGTTTCTGTGATTCTGCATTAATATATACCTTTTCATCTACACATCTCAACACATTTTTATTGCTGTCAGTTAATATAGCTTCAGAATCCCATGATGAGAGAGGTTATTATTTCAAACATACAGATGAGGAAACCTGCCAAAAATCGCACGGGAAACAAGAATGGGAACCAGATCTTCTGACTCTCTGTCTTGTACTTTAACCAGAAATCAATCTTACTAGACAGTTCTAGGGCACAGGTACCGGGACAGTATTTAGATAGGACAACCATCTAGCAGAAGGCTCTTAAAAGCAGTGATGATCTGGAAGTCAAGAAACAGGATTCACAGGATATTGTTACGAATTGTTGCCACCAATTAATTATAAACAAATACATAATAATAAAAAAGAAATCCAGACAAGACAGCGAGGGCTTGAGATACCTACTGTGTCAAGACAGGACACTAACAAAGAGCAAAAGGACAAAGGTATAGCCGCTCTCAAGATTTTATTCCTTACTTTCTAGGCCTCAAACTATAATGGTTATATTTTGCTGGTTTTATTATTATTGATTTACTATTAAAATGCTCACTTCACAGCTGTTAGAAGGCACCGCCACCTAAGCTACTGAGGATCAGCAAAGAATTTGACAGAACACTACCGATCTGTATCACACAGGGCTAAGAATCCTCGTAAAGGGAACGACACGCATATTAAATGCAGCTGAAGGAAAGATTAAACTCGGCTACTGCTTCCCAAGGGACTTCAGTGCCTTCACAACACTCAACAGCAGATTCATATTCTTTCCAGTTTTAGCTCTCGGTATCATCTCAAAGAGCCGAAACAACATAAAATAAAAGCCAATAAAATGCACGTTACTAATACAGATTTCTTTGTATCGCCGTAAAGCTCAACATTACCCCAGCTCTGGCCTCTGAAAATTGTCAGTTTGATGCACTTAAAAATAATTTAGTTGTATTAAACAAAGATTCCTTTTAGAAGTAAAGCTATCTAAGTCAGTGGAAAAGCTTGGCTTCTTCTTAATGTTCATCACTGGCTCATTGAAAGCTAACTCCGGGAAAGGCTCCAAATAGCTGCATCCAGCTCACTGCCCAGATCCATACAAATGTTTTGTGCCAAAATTATTATGTACAGCTACTGCTTATAAGAAAGCTTTCAGAATAGGAAAAGTGGTAATTTTTCTTATACTACTCCCTCTTTTGCAGTCAATTTTCTTGTTTGATGGTTGCCTATAAATTTTTAGTCTGTTAGGAATACATTCCATCTCAGACAGTGATCTTATTAGCTTTCACAGGCTAAAGAAGGATGGCTTGAGTTAATACTGCTAAGGGACACAGCCAGGGAAGAACATATTGCCAAGTGGAGAGGAGGTATGCTTCTTTGCAGATAGCGCTATTCCAAGGACTCTGCTAGACAACACTAAAATTAAATATTTTTGGATGAACCATCTCCCAGATTTAAAAAACAAAAACTAATTGACATTCTTTAATTTTCTAGTTGTATAAACTGAATGCAGTCACAGTTTCAATGCTACCCAGCAACTCTGTAAGAATGGAACACTGTCTATCCTCCACAATATAAAGAAAAATTGAGCTCTCAGACAGGTAAGATCACTGAATGGTTTTAAACTAAAAGAGGGGTGATTCAGGTTAGATGTCAGGGGAAATTTTTCACTCAGAGGGTGGTGAGGCCCTGGCTCTGCTGCCCAGAGAGCTGTGGGTGCCCCATTCCCAAAGGTGCTTGAGGCCATGCTGGATGCAATCCTAGGCTGCCTAACTTAGTGTTTGGCAAACTTTCCCATGGCAGGGGGTTAGAAACGGATGATCTTTGAGGTCCATTCAATGATTCTACTAGCAGTAGGCAAAAAGTTTCCAACAACAAAACAAACCAGAAATGTAGTAATGCACTAAACTATTTTGTCTACAATGAAAATGCACTCAGAGCAACAATCCCAATTTAGATTTTTATTTTTTTTAATATTGCTTTAATAAAAATACTTTGTAGGGACACCTAACAATAACTTTGTAATTACCTACTAAGATATCTTCATGAACTTCATACTGGGAAACCGTTATCCCTTTTTCAGATTGACAGAAATGCTAGCAATCTGCCCCGGGGCCAGCCAAGGCTCAGAGGTGGGAATACTAGAATGCATACTCTCAGTCTCTCAATCAAACACCAAACACTTTAGGAGCAGCCAACAGTTCTGCTTTAATTTCTTAGGATTACGATATTTTAAATACTTGCTCCTTTTCTTGGCTCTCTGATACCCTCTCTGTGAAAAACAAAGACTGGTAATTATGAAAAATGATCCAGCCCCAGCAGATTATTTCCAGTGCCTCAAGCCACGTCTGTGATTTCACTATGTAATGCACAGAAGTAGTCTTTTTTCATAAGTCAGAACGTCCCGAGTATTCTTATGCTACTTTAATGCAGCAGCACACAGGGACTATTTTTCTGCTTGCTCCAATAGATTTATGCAATGCAATAAATCACTGTACCATAATAGCTCACTTTTAACAAGTAAAAAATGTCTGACACTTTGAGTGTTACTATAATTTTTTATGGCTGAAAGTGTACCGAGATCAAAGCTTCTGGTTTTTTTCAGGCTTGCTCT
Organism: Bambusicola thoracicus; assembly: GCA_002909625.1. NCBI lineage: Eukaryota > Metazoa > Chordata > Aves > Galliformes > Phasianidae > Bambusicola > Bambusicola thoracicus. The sequence goes on from PPHD01014055.1 coordinate 8,392, forward strand.
ATACATTCAGACAAGTCTGTGACAGAGAGGGTTTGGCCATATGTTTAAACGTAAGGTCTAAGGATGTCAGGAGGAGAAGAGAAAATTACAAAATGTCACGTTTCCAGCCCTTCTTGTGACCAAAGCAGAAGCAGAAAAACTTTTAAAAGAAAACTTTCTAGTAACATTATATGCTGCTACTGTTCCCTCTGGATTCCCCTGCAAATGAGTCAAGAGTCTGAGAGATACTTTTTCTGGTAACACACATAAACAGATAAATAAATTATCACAGGCTGAGGACAATTTAAACATCTGGGAGCCAGCTCAGGCTTGTCAAACAAGTCACAGACACTCAGGGACAGGAAAGATCAATCTTCAGCCCCTGATTTCTGTGCCAGAGAGTAGGAACTACATCACTCACTCTTCTTAAGAGGAAAACTGTATATTTATAAAATAATCCACTGTGCTTCTGTATTCAAAGACATTTTTACCCATTTATTTTACAGGAAAAAAAAAAAAGCAATCTCAAAATGTAAGGGTTTAAGCTTCCCATAGGTTTGTCTCGACTATCTGCTCTATAAGACATTTCAATTTTCCATCTACGTGGCTGTGTACTAAGATAAATTCTCAAAATTAAAAAGGAATAAGATTTATAATAAAGAAGCTTTTATTCTGCCAGTGTAAGCAATTATGTGTCCAAGCAGACATCAAACACAAGGCCTGTTGCTCGGGCAGTGCTGCAGCCAACAGGAGGTCGACAAATCAACCAGCACAGCCTTGCAGTCAGGCCTAGGGACCTAGCTCTCACCTTGTCACACCAGCCACAGGGCAATTCACATCAACTTTCACTGCCTCACCTTTTTGCAAGAGGATAACACTTTCCTGCCTAAGGCACCAGACTCAATATATATGAAGTTACAGATATTCTCAATTGAGCACGTTCTAATTAATGCTTCAGTAGCCTGAGCTTCACAGTACTAACTCAAGACTTCTGGCTGACACAACTGTAACTCAACTGCAGTGGTGTAGTTGAAAATTCTGCTTCAAGGCCCTCCAAACCTGTTTTGCCAGTAGCAGAAGTTCATTTGGAACTGCTTACATGGTTGCTTAGGTTTATTCCAATTTACTTTGAGCCAACTCTAGGAAAATCAAACTGGAAATGGAGCCAGAATTTACACAGCATGCACATCATGAATGTATTATTTTTTTCATCACACTGGTTCACCCTCAAAGTAGTAGTTAGAAGCACCAACACAGACAAAAGTAAGTTGGCTTGCAGAACTGCCAACACTTCATTGCTTTGCTGTTGTAATGCAGTGCTTAAAATGTCCTGTGTCATGAACAAAGTAGAGAGAAGAGGCATATGTTGCCACAAAAAAGCCTCACTTCAGTTGTCTTCCCTTCATTCCATCTTTCACACTCCATGCACTAACTCAGTACTATTTAACCCAGCAAGGGAAGTATTTCCTTTCTTGAGACACACAATAGATTAAATCTCTGCCTCCTGTTCCTAACGTCTTTGTTATGGTATCAACATACCTAGGTTACCACACGTAACTTCCTGAGTCCAAAAACTTGTTGCTTGCTCAGGCTCTTTGACTTGAGAGCGAGAAGCATTTTACCACATAAATATTCACACTGAATACTTTCCAATATCTCTAAAAAACAACAACAAAAAAATCTTCTTTTGTTAACAAACACATTTGAGTATTAAAAATGATACAACTATCACATTTCATTTGCTTTCTGCCTTTTTGAATAGTAGTTTTCATTATTACTCTCAACCCAGGTAACTGTTTTATGTTCTAGCTCTCATATATGAAGCCCAGTATTGTTTTGCTCTTGATACTGAAGGCACAGGTGTGAATGACATATTCTTAAACATACTCTTACGTCCAGTAAAGTTTATGATTTATTTACAAACAGAGCATGTTTGTCCTACATGCGTACAGGACAGTAATGTCATATTATGGACTGTGTCATATACTCAGAAACTCAAGATAAAATTCATTTGAGTCAAAGTTTTGCAAAGAAATTAACAGAGTGGCTTTCAGCAAGTGTACTTTTGGACAAACAACTCAAATGTGTCTACGAAGACTTTCACCTCTTCATACTGCTATGGGTAACTGATTTGGACAAACTTTCTCTTTGTTGACACCCTCATTACAACAGCAGCTGTTGAAGCTTTGCCATTTCAAGCATATGATACATGTGTCTCCCAGACATTCTTCAGTTTTCCTTTTCACTGCACTCCACCTTACTTTGGCATGTCCTCAAGAGGCCTCCTCTGTTCCCAACACTTATTCTCTCAAACTTGTCTTGTCCATCAATGCGATGGCAATGTATCCCTACCAACAGAGAAATGCTGTTTTGCAGTAAAGAGCCCAATGAAAAAAAATATATATTTTTATTCTAAGGTGTATGAATGTTAACATATTGATAATGAGACAACTGAACAAATAATTTATTTTAAGAGACTAAATTATAGCAGCCAGCAAGGTAGAGAGTGTGCAAAGGTATTGAACTTCAACCATTGTAATCCCTGCTTAATCACCTCCAAAATATCTGAAATATTAAGCTATACAGCACTAAAGTTGTCATATCTGGAAACCTTTTGAAACTGACGAAATGAATCCTATTCACAGTTTCCAGACCACTTCCATTACATATCTACACAGCACAAACTATGCAATGCTTTCTAGAGGTTCTTGGTTTCACTGTGCCAATTACTGCAATGTTTCTGTCAGCTGGCAGTGCTTTCCATAAAGTAATCACAATCTGTAAAAACATGTCAGTGAGCATTGAAATGCCACAATAAACTGAGGTGCAACAAATTCAATCAGCGGTACACTTCCTCCACTTTAAAAACACACACAATGTTGAAATGGACAGTGTAAGAAAGGGAAAAAAAAATAGAGTTCTCTTACCTCATAGCCAAATTGGAGCTCATCTGATGTTAGCATAATGATATCATCATCAATAGCCAACACTGCCTCTGTTTCGATCTCATCATAGGGGAAAAAGCGGTTACTGAGTTTGTTTTCTGCAGTCCTAACAACTTTCAGAGGAACACGAATCTTTGGCCAGAGGGAATCTAGAGAGAAACATTAAAGGAAATGTAATTCAATTTGATATGTTACTTCTAAATAGGTCTACACTTCTACCTTAGTTTCTCTTTATGACCTACTTTGAACTCAAAAATGCAAACATATGAAGGCGGGAGACAGAGAAAAGTCTCTTTTGTTCACTGCAGAGAGCTTCACAGTAAGCTGTTTGGGAGATAGCTTGCCCCAAACAGCAATCTGAGATAATTATATAACAAGAATGAGTGATACTCCGTACTACTTTAGGAATGTAAAGCAAGAAAATATTTTATTCATCTGCAGCTATTTAACCATTTGAAGAAGCAGTGTACAATCACCAACTGCAGTCTAGAGTCATAGAAAATGTGAAAAGCAGTGTCAGTATAATTAACTACTGAGAAAACAACATTTTATTTTAATAATTAATTACCTGGATGTACCTAAAATGCTAATCACTAGTAACAATTAAGGAGAAGATTTGTGTGAGTGTGCGTGTGAGTGTACTTGAGTAATTTCTTTTATCTTCAAAGCTCTAAGTGACAGTGATAAATTAAGCTAGATAAATGTAAAAAGAGTCTTACTGTGCCCTACATCATCTTTACAAGTAGAACACAGCACCAGAGTACAGAGTGATTAAAAACCTCAAGTCAGAGGGTGCTTTAATTAGTCACAAGAAACTGTCAATATAAAATTCACTCTAGAATGAGCTACATTTCCATTTCTTGCTGTTTTTAAAATGTATTACTTATAGGGGTGCATTAACAGTCTCTGCAAAGCGTTAAATACATTGAAAATTTTCAGAATCATATTCTATTCCTAAAAAAGCATGACTGGAAGCTTAAGTATAAAGCACCAAGCTAACATAACAAAACAGAACAAATAACTGAATATAAAATATTAATTCTAAATGCACTTATAGTCATTTTCCAACACAAAATATAACAGGAGCCTTTATTACAGTTTGATTCATCACAAAAACATCAGATCATCAAATGGTAGTTTAATAAAAAGAAAGATAGCCATCAAGTGTGATATGTTGATTTCTTCCAGCTTTCATAGTGAACATTCATTTTAATAAGGGTTCGAAGCAAAAGAGCTTGAGTACGGTAAGAGGAGCCTAAGTATTTTGAAAGATACTGTTGCAGACAGGAGACAGATGAAGCCTTGAGTTTCTTTCACTACTGAAATGGAAGGGCTGACAGAATGGTATATGAGAAGAAAAAAAAAAGAAAATACATTAAAAGAACTACAAAGAAACTACTAACAGATTTTATCAGTTGTTCTCCGTGTCAAGTCTGAATGTATATAGGCAGGGTCTGTAAGAACTGACACAGGGCCTGAAGCCACTGAAATTTTCATCAGTGGTCTGAAATAAATATAAAGACTGGGGACGTGAAAAATAGTGAGTACAATAAGGTGATACAGAGCACTCTGGGCCACTTAGTAAACTTAGGTGTATTTTAAAAAAAGCGTTAAAGCTCAACACAAGATTAAACAATAGGAAAGGGATTTATTTATTTTTTTCCCCAAAAGTAGCTACTGAAAAGAATTAAGAGGTCAGAATGGACAGCTTTTCAAGAGCGATCCTAGGGAAAAATAGACTGAAGTAGATCTTGTATGTGTAGATGGGGAAATAGTGGGAAACGCTGGCGTAAGAGCAGAGGGCAATTAAAAAAACAAACAAACAAACAAATCTGTTTCTGGAAGATTTCTTAACAGAATTATCTGAAGAATTAAACAGGAAACACCAAAAGTAAATGAGTTACAAACTGATACTTCCAATTCCATAACAACCCAGAATCAGCTCTGTGTCCCAGAAAGGTTTGCCCTCTTTCCACTGTCATCAGGAAGATGGACAGACAGTTATTCCTAGAGAAGAACAAGAGCTGCTTCATTCCAACACGTGCAGCTACCAAGGAGCGAGTGGCCACATTCTCATTGCCAGGGAACCTCTCAGATATAACTGCACACCCAATACTCTTCAGTAAAACACAGAGCTACGCGCTCCTTCAAGACCTTCAAGAACTACTTCACTAGGAAAACAAATTCTCTTTCCAATCCACAACAAGAGTCTTCAAAAGTTAGGTTTTCTGGAAGCTTTTTTTAAGAAGGAAGGGTTGGCCCATGTGGGTGGCCGAAAGAAAAGAGAAGAAATAGACTGATATGTATTGGCAATATTTTTATTCTGTTTCCTACCCTGAGGTTATTCCTGTGAGACTGAAAAAGTGATCATAAAATCTACCTTTATCTGGGTGGTTATGCAGACCATGGCTTCTACCTGACATGCATGCGGCTTCCTGTTGAGTTTTACTTATGTATTTTTCCCTCTAGCAGAATCAGAACATTGCTTTCTTACTGGTTTGCCATACAAAATACAAGCAGACATATCTGTTAGACAGTTACAAATGCCTTACAAAGACATACATCACGCCTCAAACTCGGTAGACTGTTTAACATTTGCAGGTTACTTAAAGACCTTCAGCTAATTGCCAGTAATTATCCAATTATCAAGTGTGTATTGGGACAAAAGAATTGTAAGTAGCTCGCCAGATCCCCAAGAGATTCCCCCCTCCAGTGTCTCAGGAGCAATCAGAACTGCTATAACGACGTATATGTATGTACAAATTTATTTATAAATATCAACAACGTTTATCATTTATAAATGCTAATTCATTTTTTTAATGTGGGATTGTTTTCTTCCTCCTGTGCTTTCTACATATATGGAAAAAAATGACAACCAAACTGAAACAAAGATCTTACTTCAGTGCAGGAATACTGTGAATCAAAAATTAAAACCAAAAAGCCACTCAGACTGGGAAAAAATCATTCAGAATATCAAGCAAGCAAGAACACTTTAAACGTTAAGCTCTTTGGAAAATCAGCTGCTTGCTAACTTACTAACAGTTACACCACTTGCATAAAAATATGGCAAAAGAAGAAAAAAAAGAAAAAATGAAGGTGTAATATAACTGTAATTGGCATGCGTCTCAGATGTCAGCAAATCCTGTTAAATCCATATGATTTACCAAGGTCTTGGAAAGTCTCTCAAAATGACCAATTCTCAAAATGAGGTAAGTTACTCTAAAATAGTTGTGCTTTCAGAAACATAATACAAAGAGTTCAAATTTGAACTTAAATGAACAGAAAATACCAGCACTTTGGAGCAGCTCCGAGTAATATATTAAGGTATCAGTTACTCTGCAATATGCAAAAAGAAAGAAAGGGTCAAAACTACTTGCTGCCTAGAGGCAGATCAGATATTCAGTGTTGCTGTACTTGTAGAGTTGGATGCGTACGGGAGATGTCAAGGCAGAAAATAACTTGGGTTGCCACTATACTGACTACCTGAAGAAAAAGGATCATCAAAAAGGATAGCAGACTTCACTCAAAGATAAAAAAGTATTTCTGGTTCAAAATTAGCACTGCTACAGGAACTCTAATGTAAGTATATAATCAATAAAAAAACAACACTTTATTCAGAAGCCAGAGTTTCAGAATTCATCACGAAGGTTAAAATTGTCCATAATTATTGTAAAAGACAACAAAAGAAGAGTGTACTTTTCCTTTGTATACACAGGAGGAGTGAAGCATAAGGAGAAGTCTGAGGCAGGGCCTAACACCACACTTTCAATTTTGAGATCTTGCTTGGAAAGGCAATGTTCTGAGAAACCTGAGCACTAGCAGAACACATATGGGAGAATTTCTCATTTTAGTTGACTTTAATATAACCTAAGTAGAAGTCTGTGCTTTAATTCTAATAGTAAGTGGGTGCAGTATCACTAAACAGAGTATGACAAAGACAAAAGAAGACCAAGACGAGAAGAGATGGACAAGACAGATGACACATTCATTACAAGATGATATGAGGACCTCAAAGCATACAAAAGTAAAAATGCAAGTTTGCACTGGGAAATACTCTTACCTCTTTTAAATTTAGCAAGGGCTTTCTGTCAGTACAGCAGAAGACAGAGGTAAAACATAAAAACAGAGCTCCCTGGAGTATACAAAGTTTATCTATATGTGGAGACTGGAAAGAATGACAGGCACCTCCTATTGCATATCACACTGAAATAATTATGACAGACTAGTGTTCAAATAGTACACTTGCTCTTTGGCAACAAGACTCCAGGCATTCTTGGCAGTTTGCACTATTCAAGACTACTGATCTACTGACTGCAGAAGCTACCACAGAAAACAGCATGTGGTCTTCTGAAAACAAAATCAGCACTTTCCAAATTTTTCCAAATGCAGCTTCCACTTCTAACAGGCTTACAACCCCTAGCAACATGACTGCAGTTCTGGCCAACCCGCAGTTCTGCCATTAAGTCCTGTAACTCCGCATCTCACAGCAAATTTTTCAAGCATGATTTCAAGATGATCTCCACAAACTATAGGATTAAAATCAGTGTTAACCTCCACTACCCAAAAAAGAAGTGCTGTAATTATGCTCCTTTTTAAAACACTCGGTTATTAATGAAGAGCAGCAATAAATAAATCAAAATGATAATTTAAAAATCCTCTAAATATGCATTTTTCTACAATTTTTGATTACATGAAAGACATAACAAAGGGAAGGGATGACAGTTATGAGCGGCAATTTTCTCTCCTCCTAAAAAGAAGTTTCCTTTTCCATCTCTCTCTAGGCTTACCATCTTGCCATCAGATGTCTATAACGAAAATGTACACAGGCTTGCAAAATGCTTATATATAATAACAAATTACTGTTCTCAAATCCAGACCTGTTTCTCAGCTCAGAAGGAATTGTTAAATAATACATAGGAGAAGGAGATCATAAAAAAAATAACAGTGATATTTCCATTAGAGTATTACCGCTTTTCAAAGAGTGATAGAAACATCATCTTGTTAAACAGCATCATTTACTGATTCCTCACTTTTGAGAAACTGTTAAGTCTTTTAGCAGTACATATGTTATTTTCTATCCTATTGAGAGAAAAAAAGTGTGTTTGTATAGGAAATTATTTGCTCTAATTTTTAGGGATCGTCTATTTCTACTTTCAACGTTCGACATAGGAAACGAGAGTCTGCTACTGTACAGAGTGAATAATATTTTTGGGACACTTGTTCAAAAATAGCAAGCAATATTTAAATGGCTTGTTGCATTTCCAGTTGGAAGGAGCATATAGGGATAGTAAGAAGGAGCTGGAAATAGAAGTAGTAAAACGCTCAAAGTAAAGCTCAAACTAAAAAATTCAACACTTATCAGTAGTAAGAGCAACATGACAAATTAAAATTTAAAAAGAAACACTTATTGGGTAAAACAAAAGCATTTTGATGACTTGCATAAAGATGCTCATATAAACATGTTCACACAAACATGCTTTGTTTTATTTTCTCAGTAAGAACTGCCAGGAGAATCTCATGACTGCAGATTACATGGCACCAGAATATTAGTTCATATACAGCTCAGATTTCCCGCAACTCCTAAGTAGGCCTCTGGGAACTGCAAAAAGGAAAAACCATTCCAGTAGTT
>PPHD01014056.1:0-16944 GCA_002909625.1 Bambusicola thoracicus
TTGAGAAGCTTTTTTAGAAATGATGTCTTTCTTTTGAGTTGCTGCCTCTGCAATTGTAACTGTCATAAGAAATTCTGCATTTCTCTGCATCTTTAGCCTCTATCCTGCTATTTCTTCTCTGAAAGTCGCCTTGCACAATGCTTTTTGGTGTGTAAAATTGCACCCCCATATATACCTCCTCTCTTCCCCAGCCCTGTGGGTTTTTTTTAATGATTTACCCACATTACTACTATGGTATTAATATCTGTCTTGAAGATGTAGCCTGAGGCTGACTGTGAAGCACAGCTCTGCTGTTTAACTGTCTGTTATTTCCTTGTGGTTCAGTGGTTGGTAATCAGGACTGTGCGTTTTATCATGATAATTCCACAGTGCCCTTCCTTTGAAAGCTGTGAATGACCTGCCAAAAGCTGCTCCTGTTCTCATTCAGCTGCCTGCTTCTACAGGTGTTTACGTGTGAACCCTAAAGGCTTGGATGAGGAGAGTAAAGATTATCTATCCCTCTATCTGTTGCTGGTGAGCTGTCCAAAAAGTGAAGTTCGAGCAAAGTTCAAATTCTCCATCCTGAATGCTAAAGGAGAAGAAACAAAAGCAATGGGTATGTAAAAACACTTTCTATCTGCGGGGGTTGGTTGTTTGTCTTTTGCTGTTTGATCAAGCAAGTCGTTCAGCTGTTGTTTGAAGCACTGTGTCTTTCTTTCAGAGAGCCAGCGAGCGTATCGATTTGTACAAGGCAAGGACTGGGGATTCAAAAAATTTATTAGAAGAGACTTTCTTCTAGATGAAGCCAATGGACTTCTTCCTGATGACAAACTCACTCTATTCTGTGAGGTAAGCCTTCCTCTGCTGCTGAAACAATAGCAGTTCCATTTGCTTCAGGTGGATGTGACCTTACTTTTCATCATTGCTTTTAAGGCGTCAGTGGAGTCAGGAGGAGCCGTGGCTGTTTATTTAACACTTAGATTTTATTTGTGTCTGCTTGTGTGTGCACCTCTTTCTGGGGTGGCTTCTTCTATGAGTGATTCATTGTGTTTCACTTCCATTTGTTTTTTTGCTACTTTTATATGTCTTTTACCTGTGATGATAGTAGAAATTAAGCACATTTGATTATTAAATCAGTAGTGAAGTAATAACATTAACCATCCGTAATTTAAAATTTACTTAGGTTAATAACCAGTGCTAGCTGTATAGTGGAAGTTGTCATGCCTGTTACTTGCCTACTGAGTAAAAAAGACAAGTTTTCTTTATTTTCCTGTTGTGTGTCTATATATCTTACAGAAACAAAAAGCTAAGCTAAGTGAATTCCACAGTAACCACAGCTGATGTTTATTGTGTTTTTATTTTCTACAACTTCTTACAGAAGTCATGCTTCACTGATTTCAGATGAAGATGCAGTTATTTCTAAAGAGAGATATTTATGTTCAGAAGCCTTGATGAGGAAACCTAAGCTTTCTAATTTAGTGTCTCCTGAGCTTCTGGTGTCTGTTTCTCTTGTCTTCTTAACTGCAAAATACCTCCTGTAGCTGTAACTCTTGCCAGAGTACAGGTAGAAAAAGTTGTCCTGTCTTCAGATCTCCCACAGCGTGTTTTGTGGGAGTGTAGGGTCTTTTCTTTTGCTGTGTGTTTTTCCAGGATTGAAAAGAGTGCTTCAGTCCAAGTTCTTTGATGGCTGTTTGGTTATGTTGTTTGCTTTCTTTTGTTTGGCTTCTTTTGTAGCTTTGCCTGGCTGCCATAAAGGCACACATACCTGATTCAGCAAACATCTCCTGATGGATTTGTATTCATTCAGTCATTTGTTTAAACCATTACTGTCATGGAGGGAGCTCTTTAACACTTGTAGCAATGTGGGGGAAGAAGAGAGCAGCGTGTTGGGTGACACCTCCTTAGATTTAGCAGTTGTGATAGATCAGCCACAGACCTCAAGATTGTGGTGTTAACTCAAGAACTAATGCTAGAGAAGGGAAATCCACCAGTAGTGGTGACAGCCAGTACCACGTCAAGTCCACTTTCTATTGAATTAGTCCCTTCAAATGCTTCCGCTCAGCATTTTTGTTTGTTCTGGATGAGGAATAAACCCACTGCTTGCTTCACCTGGCCTGGATATCTTCTGTTTTCTATTTCAGTTTGTTCTGTAGGTTATTGTACGTCAAAAAAGTCTTAAGTTTATATAGTGATACTAGAGGGGAAAGCTATGCTGTCTGGAAACAGTTCAGAGAGAACTTTCAACAGCTTGTTTTTGTTTTTTAAGTCTCTTAGGATGTAAACTGGTGTACCATATGCTCTCATAACACTTCTCTGCTGGCCACAGGTGCCAAGTGGTGCTGCTACATCTGTACTTCCAACAAGCGCGTTTTGTTAGCACTACTTGATGAGGCACTTGTTATGTGGAGATATATCGGGGTTTTCTATAGACCAAAAGGTTGCTGAGCAACTCTGCTGCACCTTCTCTTTGCTTTACTAAACTTTAAAGAAGCCTTCTGCACTCTGCACAGGGCAGCTCTGAACTCAGATAATGCATTGCTGAAGATGCTGTTAGGACAGAACGGTTTCTAGTCTGACCTCATTTCCTTGTCAGTTTGGAGATTCTTCCACCTCTGTTCTGCAGATGGGGTTGATTTGTTCATATCTCAACTGCGCAGCAATTTGCTGTTTAAATTGTATTCCAGCATCACAGGTGAACGAGATCTGATGAATCCCAAAAAAGAACAGAGTTCCCAAGGTTACAGCAGCAGTCCTCCTCTGAGCAGTTGGGAATTCCTTTGCTAAGTCGTTGCTTAATAGCTTAAGCAAAACCTTAACTGCTTTGACACCTGAGTGTGGTTGTTGCTTCAGGTCTACCGGTCTAAACTCCTTTGTGAAAAGCCATGTGGTAATTCTTTTAATGCTGGTAATGGACTTTGTTTCATATACAAAGATGGTTTACTTGTTGATTTGAGACAGTTTGTAGCTCTTCTTGGTGGGTCTGTGATCAGGGTTGGACTCCAAGGGATCTGCATCTTAGAGATGCTTTTTAATGAATCCGAATCTCTTCTTCTGGCTTTGAGTCTGTGTTACTAGAAGTTACAGGGCAAAAAGATGTTACAGCAGTCAAATTAATGACAAAGAATATTACCGTTCTCTCGATTGCTGTGCCTAATCACTGTTAGTGCCCTTTGGCAAGCAGCAGCTGGTATTTGTTCATTCTTGAGTGTCATAGCATTTGTGCAAGATTCATGGGAATACCCAGGAGTGCCCGCCCTCAGAAACCCACTGGGGGTTTCCCCAAGAGTTGGGATATGTGCTGTCAGCAGTTTTTCCCTAATAAGGTGCTTCTGTCATCTCTCTCCCTTCATAATTTACTTCTCCTTTTGCTTAACTGGGAAGTTTCATGTGCTGCCCATTGTTCTCCTCTGGCCATTGTTATTAATAGAACTGAAATTTAACCTGAACCTGACAGCAAATCCAGCAAATGGTTTCCCATATGCTTTCTTGTCAATCAGCTTGTTCCTTTATTCTTTGTTATAGCAGGGTAGTATTAGTCATTCCGATCTCTTCTAATTTGGGTCTGCTACAGAAGGCGTATGATTTACTGCATGTTTAACAATAGTGGTTTGGTGCTGAATAGACTCTTAACTGTTCCCTTTGCGTAGGTTATTCGTCAGCTGCTTTGGCTGCATATGGTCTCTGCCTAGCCATGTCTAGTTTAGAGCAGGTGGTCAGGAGTCTTACCAGCCTTCTCCAAAATCTCCTCATTATTTAACATAAAGTTGCTTTTGTAATTCAGTTTTTATTGCTTCTTTTTCAATGCAGTGGAAGCACTGAACTCAAGAAATTGAAATTCTAGTGCTGAACCAGAAGCAGAAAAGCATTTGGGGTGCTCAGAATGTCCTGCACTGATCAGACGCTGCTCTTGCATGCATGTATGGATGCAGTGGTTGCTCTGTATATTTCGTTTTCATTTGTACTGCTCTCTGTACTGCATTATTGATCTGGGAGGGTTTCAGGCTGTTGAGAGAAGGGAAAAAAAATAGGTCAGGAATGAGGTCTATAAGAACAGAAAAAGAGGATTCTACTTCTCTAGGAAAGCACATAATAAAATTGTTGTGAACCTGCATGAAAGTGCCATTAATTTATGCACACGGTTTAAAAATTCCTGAAAGGAAAATGGTTTTCCAGTGTGGAGTTTGAGTGCTTTGTTTATTACCCTCCAGGTGAGTGTGGTACAGGACTCTGTAAATATCTCTGGCCAGAACACTATGAACATGGTGAAGGTACCGGAGTGCCGCTTGGCAGACGAGCTGGGAGGACTCTGGGAGAACTCCCGCTTCACAGATTGCTGCCTGTGTGTTGCAGGCCAGGAGTTCCAGGCTCACAAAGCCATCCTAGCAGGTCAGTACTGAGTTGGATGGGCTTTAGCAGGATGGGGGACAACAATAATAGCAAGTGAAGTACTGTAATACTGAGGGGTTTTTTGTATTACTCCTTTAGATGAGGTTTCTGCAGCTCTTTTAACTGCAGAGCTGTAGTAAAAGACTGCTTTGTGAACTGCTGCAGGAAGACATATCTACTGCTTTTTTAATTGCCTGCTTTCTCCACACAAAGAGGACAGTAGGAGGTGTCCTTTGTGTCTGTACTCTACTATAATGTATCCCTAAAGCACTTGTAAGGAGAAGTTACTGGATTACCGAAGTATTTTCTTAGCAAATCAAGAAGGATATCTCACTGCCTGTGTACTCTTTTGGCCTTGCTTGAAGGGCCTCATGACATCCCTGCATACCCATTCTCAGAGCATGAAGCTACTCTGGCCACATGACACAATGTCACAATCTGTATGCTTCACCAGCTCTACTCGGCTTGCTCTATCTGCTATGGGAATTTTTTTCTGCATTAAGTGGCAGGAGAGTTGTTGAGGTGTTGGCAGACTATGCTCATCTCCTCCTGAAGAGCAAAAGATTTATCTCTCACTGTGTTCTCTTTGCCCCCCTGCTGTAGCACGTTCCCCAGTTTTCAGCGCCATGTTTGAGCATGAGATGGAAGAGAGTAAAAAGGTAAGTTCCTTAAGGAAGGAGAACTTTAACAGCTAGATGAGTAACACTCTCTGGTCAACTCTTCACATCTCTGGTCAGTTAAGTTTCTTAGGTGGCTTTTGTGATTACTGTCACCTCCTTAACTCTCTTTCTCACATTAGGTGCAGGTCTCTGCTTCAGCTGCCCTGAAGGGAGAAGGAAGGGATCAAGGAGGCAACTGTTACGTTTGTTACTCTGGGGAAGGAGTTCAGGGTGGGATAGGGAGAAGTAGATGATGTACAGCACTCAGATTTTTTCTTATTCCATTCATTTCTTTCTTTTCTTTCTTTCTTTCTTTTTTTTTTAAGTCATGTTCTGAATAGTTTGTAGCAAATCTCTGAATACTAAAAGATCTCAGGTAGAACCTTTAGCATCTTGTCAGAACTCTAACAAGCTTCATTTTTTCCGAGACAGAATCGGGTTGAAATCAATGATGTGGAACCTGAAGTTTTTAAGGAAATGATGTGCTTTATTTACACGGGGAAGGCACCAAATCTTGACAAAATGGCTGACGACTTGCTGGCAGCTGCTGACAAGGTACAGTTGGGATTTACGGCTGTTCGGAGAACAAGCAATGACACGTGCCTTGCTTTACTTAGAGCTCTCTGATTCCTGTAGTAAGCTTTTCGTGTGATCGTTGTGGTTGGGCAGTTTCTTTGAATTGTAATATCAACTGGTTGTGGCTTATAAGTAAACTTGAACGTAGTATAGATACATTTAAGATCCTTAGATGTATAGCTGCGTATCATCAGATGTAATGACTAGGAATATCAGTCTCTACTGCTCATTTTTAAGATCTTTTTCTTAAATTTCAGAAAACATTGCTATTCAACATAATCTATAAGAGCTGGGAGTGAGAAGAAAAATTCAATTTTTTAATATAATTTTTTAAAATAATTTTTTTTAACTTGTTTGTTACCAAATCTCAAAAGCGGTGTTGTGTCTTGGCAAACAGGGCCTGCTGCTTCTTCCGGTCTGGCTGGTATCAGCAGCTTCAAGAGATGCTCTAAAGTGATGGATAGCCAAGAGTGGGAAGGTCCTGTTGTTTATTTTCTTTTTGCAGTGGCAGTCCCTGCTGGTTGTGGAGACAAGGGGTGCACTGGAGGAAGCCCTGTTGCCTAACCTGTAATGGTTTTGCAGGCTCCTTGCCAGGGAGGTTCCAGGGATGCTCTGACTGAAGGCTGCTGGTAGTCCCTGTGTAGCAAGCACAGTGCCTTGCCAACCATCCAGCCCCTGCCTCCTTCCCTTTGCAGCACCAAGGACGGAAGAGAGTGCTCTGCTGGCCAGTGAGCCGTATTAACCAGTGAAAATTCATAATATATAACCAAATTTTTATTTCCTTTTTTTTTTTCTCTTAAAAGTGAACTTAGTGCTGGTGAAAGATGCCAGTTTGACAGCACTGGAGACTAAGTCCTGAATTTATCCATCGAACAGGTTCAGCACGGGTAGCAGCAGTGCAAGATCCTCCACACTGCCCTGCCATTGTGCCTCAACTCTGACCTGGAGGGACCACCTCTGGGGGTGAGAGCGTAGTTCAGTCTCCGTGCTTCTTCAGTCCTTGGATTCTTTTGTGGGTTCCAGATAGGGTGGTGGATTTTAAGATGTGGATGCATGTAACCTTGTTCCACGCAAACCACTGCACAGCCATTACATTCCCTGTCGCTATGGACCTGGGCTTCATCAGAAATGTTGATTTAAAGGTGAAATGCTCCGTGTGCTGTTATTAGGCCACTGCAACTAGAATTAAAATGGGAAATAATGCAGGCAGATTCTTGGCTTGATTATTATAATTGCCACATATTTTATTCAATATTTAAAGAGTATTGATTGAGAGATCACATACCATCTTTAACTGAGACAAGTGTAAGCAAGAAGCAGTACATTAAGGCCAGAGTAGGCTTTAACTTTGAATTTCTTGGCTTTTAATGTAGGTTTTTCTTTTAAACTCATTGTGCGTCTTTTAAAAGCAGAAATAATAAAAAAAAAATCTTTCAAGAAAGCACATAAAGCATCTAATATTTACTCAAGGGACTGAAACAGCTTCTTCTGAGTTCCTCCTACCTCTTGGGGAAAATAAGTAATTAGACCAAAACCAAAACAAAACACGTCTTCTGAACCCAGGAGATACTATTTCAGCCTGTGGAGTAGGAATGCTATTAGGTAGGGCTTTTTTTTCTCTCTCATTTTTTTCTCTTTAGTGTAATTAAGAAAGATGGGGAGGGGGAAATCTCGATACCTG
The DNA here is from genome assembly GCA_002909625.1 of Bambusicola thoracicus. NCBI lineage: Eukaryota > Metazoa > Chordata > Aves > Galliformes > Phasianidae > Bambusicola > Bambusicola thoracicus. The sequence goes on from PPHD01014056.1 coordinate 7,282, forward strand.
AGAGACCAGAATAGCTCCTTTTGCCCAAATATGTAATTAGAAGTTGAGATATCCGTACTGAAAACCAAAATAAAAACTGTACATGCGTAGAAGAGGATACTCAGTTTACAAAGGGAATAGTTTAAGCTTTGTTTACTGCATTTTAAGCTACTGACAGACAGTAACCTAACGGTTTGCCCCTTCTTTGAAATTGTTTTAGTTATTGATACGGATGAAGTAAATTTGATTTGCCCTCTCAGATGTTCCAATGGGAGAAAACTGTCCTGGTTATGAGTGCCATGCCTCAATTGACGTAATTATTATTGCTGAGTCTTAAGTGAAAGATGTTTATATAATACAAAATTATTCATTTAAATTTAATCGTGACAGAATAAAGATCTCAATAAGAATATAAAATTAATTGGTAGTAACAGTGCTTATCCTATGGCAGGCAGTCCAGTCGTCATGCAGAGGTTACCAACTCCCTGTTCAGATTGGCAGACATGTCCTTACAGATCTGGTATCTTTTTGGAGTGTGGCAACACACGGTGAAGAACATGCATTTGTATACCATGCCATCTTGAAGCTGTCCAGAAAAGCCTTGCAAACAATATGAAGGGTACTCCCAATGTCGTGGGATTGAGACTATTCAAAAGTACTGTGTTTCATCCAAAGAACAACAGGCTCCATAATCAGATCGCACATACCAAGATTTTCAGAAGTATCTCAGTCTCTTAGTGCCCACCTATCATATCTTAAAAGGCTGAGGTTTGAAGTTTGGCCTTTGCTTCTTGACAAGTGACTTACAGTTTTCTGACTACAGACCTTTTTGAAAATCTTGGGTGTGTTTGCTTGTTTCAGTACTGACTGAAGTGCTGCAGAAAATAGTGTGTGAAATTTATTAGAAGGTACTCTTCTTCTGAGCATATCCTTTGAATTTCTCAAATAATTAATCCAGCCCAAAGCTGTGGATGTGGAGGGAAAAGCTGAGGTAAATGCACCACTGAATGGTATAAACACTTCAGTGTAGAATGTGAAGCTAGAGTAGGGCTTTTGCTATGGCTTAACAGACAAGCTGTGATGTTGTTTCCAGATGGATAGCCACAAGAAATCAGGGGCGTTTGTGTAGCATTTTAGTATTAAACTAGTAGCATGTACTTGAGCAAGGCTGGTCATAAATTGCAGAGCATTAATGGCAAAGGAACTGAGTGAAAGCTGCCTAAGCATCACTGGAACACCTGTGGAGCATTCAGTACTAGGTCTCCACTGAAGCTGGAGAATAACTGTCATGCAGTAATAAAGTGAAGATGAGATTTGGTTTTAGCGTTTTGTACTTTGAAATCACTGAAGCAGCATTTCAGATCACCTTTAATACTTACTCATTTCAAAGCATGAACACAGCACCAGTTAAACCTGTAATACAAGGAGCCTGGGATGAGAGTTATGGTGGGTATGCTTCTTCCCCATTGCTTTCCTCAGGGTGGGTGCATATTGCTTCTCCTTTTTTGCCGATCACTACTTCTTTGAGTACAGTTCAGATCCATATAATAAGGTGAAGAAGTCTGTTTAGCATTGTAGAGTAGTTTGTTACTGAAGAGTAAAGGAGCACAAGTAGAACTTCAGGCTGAATAGATTGTTGTTGTTGTTGTAATTGTACTTTGGCTTTTGTTTTGCAGTATGCTCTGGAACGTCTGAAGGTGATGTGTGAGGATGCACTGTGCAGTAACCTGTCTGTGGAAAATGCAGCTGAGATCCTCATTCTGGCTGACCTACATAGTGCTGATCAACTGAAAACTCAAGCAGTGGACTTCATTAATTAGTAAGTTTACTCATGTTTTGGCATGCAACCACTCAGGAACAATCATGTGCAGAGGAGATTCTTCTCGTTTTCAGTTTTAGTTTTTGGTTTTTTACAGCTCTCCTATTGTGATCCTTCTTTAATCTGGCCTTCCAGAAGTGCCATTGCCCTAAGGGCTGATAAGTCTTGTCCTGCTGGAACTGTTCAGTGTACAGTAGAGCTACCTCTGTGAGATATTTTAGATTTCTCTCAAAAGTCATGAGAACTCTTAGGTAGTAGTAGATCAGCTAGTCCCTCATATTTAGGGACTATTGCAACTACTACTGCTACAGACCTTCTAGTGGGTAGTTACTGACAGCCATCTTCTTTGATGTCCGGAAACATCTTAATTCCGTGTTAGTTAACACTATTTCTCTCAGTACTTTCTGTATTGATTGAAAATGTTGTATGCTCGGGGTCAGAATAGATGAGCATTGTGTTCCTTCTGTCATCCTCTTGGGGTCACGTCTTTTTGTGAGTTGAAGGACCGTCCAGCATACAATCTTAAAACAGTACACTAAGAATGTTGGGTATCTTAAGCATGTGGAAAATATAGAATCACGGAATGGCCTGGGTTGAAAAGGACCACATTGAGCAGTGGGCTTGAAACTAGATATATGCAGGGTCACCAGCCACCAGACCAGGCTGCCCAGAGCCACATCCAGCCTGGCCTGGAATGTCTCCAGGGATGGGGAATCCACAGCCTGCTTGGGCAACCTGTTCAGTGCGTCGCCACTCTCTGTGTGAAAGAGAAAGAAAGAGAAAATATCTAATTGTTATCCTTTTTGTCCCCACTCAGTAACTTCCTATTTATTTTCTTATTTCTAGTCATGCTTCTGATGTCATGGAGACATCGGGCTGGAAGTCGATGGTAGTATCACATCCTCACTTGGTGGCTGAGGCGTATCGCTCTTTGGCCTCTGCACAGTGTCCCTTTCTGGGACCTCCACGTAAGCGACTGAAGCAATCCTAAAGTCCCATCTCTCGCAACACCACGTGTTTTTCTGGAAGCAGCATCAGCTGTTGCTGCTCAAACCTTGACCACCAGGTAGACAGCGAAATCTGTGGAGCTTATACTCTGTTGTTGGGGGGAAGAGACTGCTTCGTGACACCCAGACTTTTTAAAACAGCACCAAGTAACTTGGGGAGAGGGGGGAGGGTGGGCCTGGGGCTCTGGGGCTGTTCAACCTAATGAATCCCTGTCGCTGCATCGTCTGTGTGTTCCCTTCGACTTGGCTGAGTCAATTAAGGGTTCGGTTTAGGTGCCGATCCGTGTCAGAATAAACCCAGCAGTGGTACTGGGGAAAACAACATCTCTGCGTCTGGCAGCACAGAACAAACCGTCAGATGCCTGGAGCAAGAGGACGTTTTAGTTTTGGAGAGAGCGTTGTGAGGTTAAAAGGAATTTCCAGTGAGGTTCTGGAAAGGAAGTACCCGATGGGAGCTCCAGGAGTATTTATATCAAAAAAGAGAATTTAAGTCCTTCCAGCTGAGCTAAAAACTGGACGTTTGTGTAACTCCTTATTGCCATCCAGCAACAAGAAGATCAGTTTCTCTGTTAGTAGCACTTGTATGTTAATTGCAAAGAAAAAAAAAAAGGAAAAAAAAAAAGAAAAAAAAACCACCTTTTATAAAATGACAGGTTGAAGTGAAAGGGGACTGAGAGACTGTGTTCTGGAGGATGTGAATAGACTGAAGGCAGCCTTTGGCAAGTCTGTATGGGTTTTGAAAGGACTGGAATATCCTTGATTCGGAGTGTGCTGTCTGATAAGAACGACGGTTCCTGTTTTTAGATATTGTGGAAAATGTTTTTTTGGCATTTTTCCCTGCTTTATTTCCCTCCTCCCTCTTTTTTAAGAAAAAGGAGAAATTTTATTGTTCATGATAGCTGCGTCAGAAGTCCCTGTCCTGAGTTGCTAAATGATTCTTAACAACTGTTTGTACCTGACTTGCCGACTGTATAGGAGCCAGTCCTATTCCTTTCTATTAGTCACTCTTCTTACAAGGAAGAAGTTTCAAAATAGCTGTTAACTTTTTTTTTTTTTTGGAAAATATAAATAATTACTATTTTGTACTGCGTCGTATCTGTTGTTTTTTTTTTGCTTCAGTTTGAAGACTTCTCAGCTTAAAAGCAGTTCCCAAAAGGTGCGCTTTCATTCTGCTGCCGTATCCCGACAGTGCCGTGCTGTTCCTGGAACTCGTGGGGCTTAGCAAGGAAGATTGCCCACAGATTTGCAATACAAAACTGTTTTATTTCTCATGGTGGGTGTTACCACGATACTAGACAACATTGGTTTTAATACCAGCTGTGAAGCTGACTCGTAGTCCAGACCTGTTACCTAGACTTAAGTGCGGGAAGGGGGAACAGTACAATAAGCCATCTGTTTTATAACATTAAGGAGCAGTGCAGGATGTCTTGGTAGGAAAGGCACCATCCATTTATGTCGTCATTAGTCCCAGATATCCAGGGAGGTTAGATTGAAATCCGTGGTGTCATGGCAGTGGCAAATTGATCTGACCTTAAGATGGTCAGGTAGGGCACGTAATGGATTACAGAGAGTAACTCTGTGTTGTCTAGAAAATAGATTAGATATCAGTTGTCTCTGACTTTTCATTCTATTGTCATACTTCTCTTACAGCCTTTTGTCCCTTGTGTGAAGGAGAGCTCCGTTCATACGTTCACGTGTTTAATCTAACTGCCATCTATTTTTATCAGATGGTGACTCATGAGAGGGTCCCTGCCCTTTTTTGAGCTCCCCCACAGAGACTTTCATCATAGACATACACAACCATCTGTATAGTAAAGCCTTCCTTCTTCTTGGTTCACAGATTCCCATATTGCTTCTATTCCTTCAACTCTTCTAATTCCTTTTATATTGAATGCAGCATGCGTATGCTTTTAGGTAAGCAAAGCACTTAGTCATTAGGAGATGCTCCCCACTACCCCGTCAGAACTTAGACTGGCATTTCTAGCTTATAATTGCATGCAGACGTGAAAAGTTCATGGCCAGGTAACTGCAGAAGTTATCTGTGTGTTTCAGTGATGTCTGATTACACCGCAGTAACTGTGTTGTTTACTGAAATACTCAATCCTCCTGGAAGAGACCTTTCCTCCTCGCCGTGGCAGTGACCAGCTGTTTGGTGTAGCCTTTCCCCAAGAAGCAGACGTGCCTGGAAGAAAGTAAATGGGCGTTGACATTGTGTGTCCTCAGCCTTGTTGAGGGAGGTGTTTATGGGAAGGCGATACAGATTTGGCAGCCTGCTCTGGAGGATGGAGGGATACCTGCAGGAAAATAATCTGTTCAGAGGCTTGTCTGTCCCAGTCCTTCCTGCAGAGCCAGGTGCATTTCTAGGATACACTGTCATGGAAGGTCTGAAATATAAGATATGTGGAGGGTGCAACTCGGCTCCAATTGCAGGTGAATTAATGATTTATTTGTCAACTTTGCTTTTTTCGTTGTTTGTTTTTTTGTTGTTTTTCTTTAATTGTAAATGATACAGCTGAAGCCATCTGGTTATAACAACATCAGAGCTAGAGCATACTGTTCATAAACCTCCCACTGACATCCTCCCCTCCCCAGATCTGAAATGTAATTCAAGTTAACTCACAATCTGTGGCATGTGTTGTTACTGCAGAGATGTCCATGCCAGTTGAACAGTTGGAGATTTGAATTCCACAAGGAGATGGCATATTTATCAAAACAGCGTTTCGGGGAGAGATTTTTTTGCCGGATCTTCTGAACTGCAGCACTGCTACCACGGGTTCAGATTGAGAATTTAGGCTGAGCCCTCCATTTGTGCTTGTAATTCTTCCCCCTTCTCAAGGGTGTTACAGAGAGTCGTTTCATCCCTATGTGCCGCCTTTCATGTGCTTCCTTCTCCCTATTATCTCCTTGCTCCCGCTTCCTCCGTTTGCTTTTGTGCTGACCTACAAGGGCTGCAGCCTTCATCTGGGACTGGGGAAGAGAGACAAGAAGGAGAAACGCCTCAATGAATCCCTTGACCTCCTCTGGCAGCAGTGGGATGTACGGCTGCCCTACACCCAGAAGCAGTCAGCTTTCTCTGAGGGATCCGAACACCAAATATTTTTTACTTACCAAAAGATTTCTTTCTGGCTGCCCCTTGGGCTTTGTTATTACAGAGTCAGATTCTATTGAGGTATTTTTCTTATTGTGTGAGTTTTTCCAGATGAAAGGAAACAGCTTGTCTGCTTATGAGCAGAACAAACAGCAGAGTGGGGAGAGCTGCTGTGCTTTGAAACTCTCTCTGGCTTTGTTCTGGTTCTCAAACTGCTGTTAAGGACACAATGCCATCTCTCTCCTCTTTTATTTTTTTTTTTATTTTGCACTTCCTTGAAGGAGCCAAAGAGGGGTTTTTGGGGGTGTTGTTATTTTTTTTTAACTTCATTTCTGAAGGTTTCTCAACTTCCGCACAATTTATTTTGCAAAAGGTTTTGCTGAAATCATTCCCTTCAGTCAGCTCAGGCTGTGCAGTCTGTCCTTCTCTCAGGACTGGAATCCAACTTGTGTTGTGAAATGACTTAATTCGCTTATTTTTAACGACTTGTTTGTTTGTTTATCTAATAGGAAGGCATTTAATTATACAAGGTGTCTTTTTTTCCCCTGACCTGCTGGCCGGTTGGATATTTGGCTGCAATTTTGGCCACATGCTGCAGCAAACAGAGCCTTGGCAATCCCAGCGCCTTGCGTGTGCTCGTGTATTGGAGCAGGCGGGCAGCAGCTTGAATTGCACAGAAAGCAAGCAAAAGAAGTGGGAGAAAACAGAAGAAAAATGATAACCCATGGGATTGCTGGGGGTATGAATTGAGGACTGATTACAGTGACCTTCAAGGTCCTTAGAAAATATATATAATAAAGCAGGAACGGGTCAGCAGAGGAGCTGACCTTTTCACCCAGTGAATAGGATGCAGTCAGCCCAAAGCTCAGCTCGTTTTCCTTAAGTTTAGGTTTGGATTTTGCTTCTTGCTTCTACTTGATGCATTAGACTCTGTCACTAAGACTGAATTATTAAAGTCGCTTGAGGAACTGCGTTAATTGATGGGGTAAGTTGGGAAGGGATGGAGAGAGGGTTGCAATTATTCCATCAGATTGTGAAGAATCACAGACGGGAGCGGTATGAAATGTAGGCCTCCCCTTTGAATAATTTAAAAGCCTCGATGGCCAAAAAGAAGAGAAGCTGATGGTGGATGATGAACTGGGTGGGAACGGCCCTTCAGGAGAGAAGTGGCATCCCGTGTTCTGATGGAGTATTTAATCTGAGAATGCAGGAGCATTACTTTGAGATTTGCCATCAGGAAACCGAGTGAGGATGGGAAGTTGGCCACTGGGGAGCAGTGTTGGGGATGAGTGCCTTTGTACCACGCTGCTAACAATGCTTCTGAACCAGAGGTTGTGCAGCGAGGGGTAATGAAATGAAGAAACGAAACCCCTTTCAAAGTGTAGTTGCAGTGGCAAACATGGGCGTTATCCCTGAGCATTTGGAGCCTTGAGCAAAGTGCTTGGCCGGGCTGAGGAACTGGATGTGCTGGAGAGCAGCGTCTGTGCATGGAGGTCTGCAAAGCCTCTTTTGCTGCACTGCTTTTAGCTTCTGTGCATAATACGAAGCAGCATAAACCTTAAGATTGTTGCATCTCATAGCTGAGCTGTTTTGGTCCTTTTTTCCCTTGTTTGCACCTATGTATTTTGAACTGATGGTAGGACAGCGAGGTTTTGGTTGTTTCTTTTTGTATGGAGAGTTCCCTGCTGGCTGGCTCTGCTGGTTGCTGCATTGCAGTTTGTGCCCTCGCTTCCCTTTCTTTCCTGCTAACTTTTCTCGCTCCTCGAGGCAGGTGGTGCTGGCAGAATTATTGCTGATGGCTGAATTTTTGCCAACCAACAAAACGCTCGACAAAAATAGCAGAACAGGACGTAGGGTTTGGTGGTGGTGGGAGTGCTGTGGCTCCAGCACTTGTTGGGTCTCACCCTTCTGCCCTACGGCACGGAGACAGCAAACTTGGGCAAGATATTCATAGAATTGTTGAACTGTTGGGCTTGAAGGGACACTAAATATCACCCAGTTCCACTCCTGCCATGGGCTGGGTGCCCCCCAGCAGCTCAGGCAGCCCAGGGCCCATCCATGGCCATGGTCAATCCCAGCTCTGTGCAGCAGTGCCAGTGCCTCACCGCCCTCTGTGTAGAGAATGTCCTCTTCACATCCATCATCCCAGCACCTTTGTCAGCAGAGGGATGTTTTGAAAGACAAGGGAGAAAGAGAGGCATTTGCATACAGCAAATGTTTCAAGAAGCGTTTTCCTTAAGATCAGCACCCCAGCAATGGTTCCATCTCATTGAGGGGCTGCTGGGGCTTCTAAAATGCCAAACTCTGCCAGCTTATAATTACAGCGGGTGCTGTAGGATGAAGTGGTGGTGGGTTTGTTACATTGATGAGCAGTTTGCTCTTCGAGTCTTGTTGTCTGTAGGCTCACTGAAAGAAGGATGTGGAGCTGCCGGAGTGGCTTTAGGAATAGTGGGAGGGGAGCTTGGTACCTTGGTAAAAATAGGTGAGCTGTGTTTTGAAGCATCAATAACATGCACAAATATTTTCTCAGCTCTGTAGTTACTTTAAATATACAACGACAAACCAGCCCAAAACCTCAGACCTTTGCAATTTTTTTTGGCTCTCAGTATCTTAGCAGAACTGTCTTTTTGTTTTATAATAGCCAAGTCTCGGAGCACAGCTTTGCCTCTCTTAGGTCCCATCGTTGGCAGTCTCAACAGAGAGCTGTGCCCGGAGTGGATCTTTGTGTTTATTCCCTATTTGTCAGCAGGGGACACTTGGGGACACTTGCAGTGCCACTCCCTCTGCTCATTCTGTTCTTGGCAATGGATGCGTGGATAGGGAGCTGCCAAGAGGAGATGGGGCCAGCACCTTGTTTTCAAAGGTTTATTGGATGTTGCAGACGTGCTGTAATGTCACATCTTGTGGTCAGAGAGTTTTAAGCAATTTGAAGCTCGGCTTCCACCTGTTTTCCTTGTTTCAGTCCTGAAATAGAAAGAGAAGATGACAAGAAGGCCAAGCCCACCCTTTGGCTCATATAAACGTCAGTGGGGAATTGTCTTCTGAGACCCGCTGATGCTCTCATGGTGCTCTGGGGATGGAACAGCCCTCATCCAACCAGGTGAACAGGGGTGTTTGTCCAGAATTCAGTTCCAGCCCTGGGCACAAACAACCCTGCATGATGACAGAAACAGACCTCAAAAGGAGCAGTCGTCACAGAAGAGCAGCTGTGGGGAGGTTTCATCTGTCAGCACCTACTAACCTGGAGTTTATCACTGTTGTTTCAGACCAGCTGTAGAGGAAGACTCCAAATAGACCCCCAGCCATTGTTTCAGTCTTCAGTGGTTTATTTATCATAGAATCACAGAACAGCTTAGGGTGGAAGGGACCTCAAACATCGTCTCGCTCCAACCCTGGATGATTTATGCAGGGCTTTTCTCAGACAATCATTCCGAATGGAACCAGAAGAAATAATCTGGCACATGGAAGACAAGATTAATTGTTTTTCAATCACATTCAGACCTGTTTGCTGGCTTTACTTCTGGAAAGTAGGTTACAATCTGTAAAGCAAAAATAACTGAGGTGGTATTATAGTATATAGCTTGAGATGGAGATTGTGGGTTATGGTGCAGGTGTCCCATTTCCAGGCCATTCACTTGGGTCTGTTGCCACTTCAGAGCTTGTTGCTGTTTATTTTGAGTTCATAAGGATCTATCAGGCAGCATTTCCAAAGCTGGTGATAAAAATTCATCCTTGCTGAGGGGTAAGGAGAGGAGTGGTAGACTGAATCT
>PPHD01014057.1:2391-16943 GCA_002909625.1 Bambusicola thoracicus
CCCCCCCCCCCCCCCCCCCCCCCCCCCCATTCAGCTTCAATTGGAAAAGCACATTCAGTCCAACACATACATCTACCCCAGAAAACAAATACATCTACCCCTGAAAACAAATGACTATTGCTCAAAGGCAAACCAGTCAATTTGGAATACACGTGCAGAGAAGTAAGTTCTGCCAAGCCTTCTTCCCAAGGAATCATTCATGGCCCTGATTTCTGTCTTTTAGACCTATTTCTCACATCTCCTTTAACAACCAGACCCTAAAGCTCAGAAAACAAAAGTTTCCGTGTTTGTGGACTAAAATTCAGAGGAGAGGAAAGGCAACAAAGGGCAACACAGAGAAGACAGAATACCTGCCAAATTAAATAAGCCTGCCTACATTCATTACAATATCCACTCAATATTAAAATTCATGTCAACCAATATCCTTCATTTCACAGCAATTTTCCCTCACACTCTTAATATTATAAAATAATTTTGTGTTAAGAAGTCATTCGGTGTGGGATTTTTGTTTTCTTTAATTGACATCCATACTATTATATAAAATGAATGGATTTTTAAAGCAAAGGAATACGCTAGAGCTACCAACAATGCCACAGATTAATGAGAGAGATGAGTATACCCACAGTGAGCTCAATCTACAGTTGAATATTGTACTGCCTTGGAAATATGGAAAATGTGATTCACAGAGTCATAGAATCCTCAGAGTTGGAAGGGACCTTTCATCTAGTCCAGCTTCACTCCAGTGAACAGGGAAATGCACAGTTAGATCAGGCTGCTCAGAGCCTGGTCCAGCCTGGCCTTGAAAGTATCCAGGGATGGAGTAACCGCTACACTGAAGATGTGCAGGCTTTTAAATATTTTATTATATATCTTATTTATAGGAAAATGTGTTTTTCCTATAAGCCACTTAGGTTAAAAACACTTTTGAAAGGTAGGACTGACTCAGCCACTAGATGCAATATTCCCCTGCCCCATAAAAGCAGCAAACAACACCACCTGCCCTTGGAGAATCACACCCTGGCTGCTTTTCAAAGTCAAAAAGCAGGCACCACGGCCTGCTATTGCCAACACGTGGCTGGTGACACCTACTTCATTAGATGACAAGGACATCTCATTTGTAATCAGAAGCTAAATTTATTTATAACCATCCTCAAGTGTAATGGACATCCTGCCAGCAAGAAAACGCAGTCATTAAAGCAGAATGTACACATTAGAATGAAAGCAAGTTTTACACTGTAGACAAAATACAAAATTAATAATGGTATTGGTATAATGTTGTTTAAAAATTAATGTCTATAATACTGATTTATATTCAGTGAGTCTACACTACACATCTATGCTACAGTACAGACTGCAGATTGGTGAGCCCCCTGGAAGCAGACAAAATTATCTTCCAAAATTCTGAGAGAAACAGATCATCCAGAGAACAGCCTGGGAAATATTCTGTCCAGAGAAAGAAAGGGAGGAGCTGCGTGTTGGTAAAAATCACGCAGCATTCCTGATGAAAGAGAGATCTGTCTGAGTTACAGACAGCCACAGACAGCTACAACTGAAAAAAGATAAAGATGTTAAAGACACAAACAACTCTGCAATTTTTATGGAACAAGGCCAGAGCTGATACTTCTAAGTGTGGGAAGGAACAAATACATGTTAACACATTGTTGCTTTGGCAGAGATCCCAGGGTAAAGACTGGGGGGGGTTCAGGTTCAACTGGAAAAGCACATTCAGTCCATCACTGGAAGAAAAGGAATTCCACCGACTGTAATGAGGAGCAATGGGAGCAGAGAATTTCTGGACCTTGATGATTCTTATGAAACACAAACCCCTGGATTATCGACATGTGGAATCCTCAGAGCATAAAGGACTTGCTTGAAGATGGGTGCAAGGAGAGCACAGCTTCTGTAGACAACAACATGGAGGGGGGGAACATCATTTAACACAATTGCACCGTGGAAATCTGCCAGAAGCTGGCAGGTAACTGTGATCTAACTGAGAAAAGATGAGACACGTCCAAACAGGCATAGAGAGGTTCATGTTTGTTTAAAAAAAAAAATCCACAACACAATACTGTAGAGGGTAGCAAGTTAGTCAGTGAAAAGAGGGAAGTGGCAGTGAGGTAACTGAGGGTCCTCTCCAACAGTCAACAGAACCCCTCATGAACTCATTGTATTTCATTTCTAAAAGAAAGTCGCCAGAATACTCAAACATAAATACCCATCACAAAACACTGATGTCAGTGCCATGAAAATACTGCTACGTTAAACATTCGAACTTGCTCGAGCTCACTGAGAGAAGGCATTTGAGAACTTAAAGCTGCCAAGTTTTCCCGGACGCTTCCTGTTCAGTTCCTCCCCAGCAGTCACAGCAAGCAATGTGCCATCAGTGCGTGGGTACCTGTGTGCAGCTATTCCTGCTCCCCCTATGCTGCCCCACAGGTTTAGCAGCCAGTGGGACATTCCTCAGAGCCGGCTCCTGGCGGGCTCACGCACGGCTTCCGGGAGCAGTGTGATGAAGTGGGAAGAAAAGACAGACATCCAGTTTTCACAAGATACCTTCAGGAAGCAGAGGACTTCTACAAATACACCGGGCTGAATTGCTGCACCATTTCACAGACTAATAAACTTTTACAATCGAGGTCACTAGCTGTTTGTGTTTTCAAGCTGGATGTCTTACTGTCACACTGTATTAAGTATTTACAGTAAAAAACAGGACTTCTTGCCTAACAGTAAAGGTAGTCATTGGAATACGTTTATTTCCACCAAAAAGTGACTTTGTGAACTGCAAGCTAATTTTCAATTATTTTTTTTTTCTGATTTATTGGACAGTCTTAGTAAGCTGGCACACACATAAATGTTGCTTAGGATAAGACTCCTGTTTTCAACTTTGATTTACAGAAGTTAGACATGTTCTAAACTATGCTTCGATTGTGGTTGGACTGGATGACCTTTAAGGCCTTTTCCAACCTGAGCGATTCTATGATTCTATAATTCTATGATTCAAGCACAGCACGCTTGCACCAACAAATACCTCTCAAGAGTCAAGATGAGCCACCAGGTATGCTGGTAGAAAGAAGGCATTTACACTTCAGATCTTTTTTTCAATATATGAACTGTAACAAGCCAGCAGAGAGTTCTGTCTTATCTCTATCCATTTTCCCATCCCCTAGTATATTATAGTGACATGAAATGTCTCCCACAGCATTTGGCTTACTCATACTTTCATCTCATATAAAAATACCATTTATATATATATATAAAAGTCACTCAAGAGTTTTACAAAGATTTCTATTTGTCCCAAATAAAGAAGATATCATCTAGATCATACTAAAGAACTGGTTAGTTCAATTAGCAGTTGCTCCAAGACACAGATACACGGTGTGAGACAGTGCCAACAGCGAGGCAGACTCTGTGACTAACAGTACTGCCAACAGAGGAGCAGAGTGGCAAGCAACCTCCATGGTGTGTGTGTGTTAGCACCTACTAGAGACAAGCATTTTCCTGAAAACACCAGCAAGTTTGGTCCCAAATGCAAGTGGTGAGAGCCTCCCTGAACTTCTGACCATTCTGTTTCCAGTGCATGTGACAGAAACAGATATCGAGCTATTCATCGGAAACCAGGCAGATAATCTCACACCTACAGACTTACCATTTGCACGACTGCCATCCATACACCCCGTGGAACTTTCATGGGCTGCCTCTCAGCCTCTTTATTATCTCTTCACCTCAAACACACCCTTTAAATTACACAAGGACTATAAAGCCCAACGCATTCCATTCTGAAATTTCAGATGATATGTATTCCTTCAGAGCTTTTGAAAGGTGCCAACTGTTTTTTGGTCTTTCCTGCTGTTACTCACTATTTGCATACAGAAGCCGGTCAAAATGAGACTCCATTATTCCAGGCATTTGATAAACACACAGCACAAGCCTGGGAGAGATCAGTCACTAAACTAACAACACAGACAAAAACTGTGAGAAAACATTTCTTATTATCTAAACTGAAGACAGACAAGGTTTCCTCCCACTGAATAACTTAAGGGATCCAGACTCAAATCACAAGAATCACATGAGGTTAACTCAGAATACGTCTGTGAGGTGGGGTCAGACAGATGTGTCTTCGGTGCGTCCAGGTTCAATATAGCCAGTTGAAAAGCAGGTCTGGTCTGCAAGACATGTCACTTAGCACAGTGCTGTGTCCGCATACTTGTCCTTGGGGTCTCAGGGTTGAGAAAAACAAGCAAGCAGCCAAATGATCAATCAATAATGTGCCTCTTGGCAGGATGCATAACACAAGCACAGACACCTACAGCAGTGTACTCCTAGGTAACCTCTACCTAGGAAGACCGCACACACACCTCGTGCAACCTACAAGTTACAGGTAAGAATACCACCTCACACTGAACGTAGCAGAAGGGAAGTTTTTTTTCTGCAGTTCCACTGAAGAATCTACACTGCTACTGTCAAACATATTTAGAAAACAAACAAACAAACAAACAACAAATTCTCTTCATCAAGCACAGGAATATTCTTCAAACAGAAATAAGTGCAGCATTGATGGATAGGTTTCATTTCCATTTCTATTTTCTCTCCCGTTTGCTTCAGCTTTTGCAGATAGCTAGGGGAAGCCAGAGGATGCTCAGCAGAGGACAACAGGTGTGTTTCAGCAGGTATCTGTAGGTGTCCCCCTACACTGCGCAGTATGAACTATTTGTACTTTATCTGCAATCAATAATAATGAATGAATCATTAAAATACACTCCTTAGAGAAAAAGACTGCGCCACATTGGTAAGGATTCTTCTCTGTTAGTAATCATACACTTTGAGTTTATGCCAAATATGCTTGTATTGTTCCAAAATTCCATGTGCTGTCAGAAGAATTACAGGTTACTATGTAAATGATTTGTGAACAGCACAAGGTTCTCAGTTAATGGTAGGAGAAATGCCAGCACTGCTCATCATAGAGTGCTTCCTTGTCTCTGTGGAACATCCACTATGGAATCCCAGCTGATGGTTTCAAGGAATTGAAATGATAGAAACCAAAACAGACATACAAGCAGATCAGTAAGCTCTTCTGGGAGTCAAAGGCTAAGAAACTAGACACACTCCCCACCAAACCCACAGGTTTACACTGATTCAGCATTCTCTAATACTTGTCAGCAGCCAGTATCTGCAAGCCCATTGTTTACACATCGCTCTGCCATCAGACACTATCAGCAGCATGCCCTAGTGACAGTGCAGGCTACCTACATATCTACAGTACTAGAAAAGTGTTGACAAAATGCAGTGAGTATAGGACCAGGAAGATGTTGAGGTACTGGGGCATGCGGCTCAAGGAGCAACTGGAAGAGCACAGACTGGCTACCAGATGGGAGCTAAACTCACCTTGGACGTGGACAGGGACAGACATGAGGAGATGGACACAAGGAACAGAAATTCTGATCAGAATTGAGGAAAAAATTCCACAGCCTTCATGAGTAAGTTGTGGGGTTTCAGTAGCTGCAAATATCAGACCCCTGTTTAGACAATGCCCTGACCAATCCCACTCAACTTCAGAGCACAAGCTAACTTCAAAGTTGACTCTGCTCTTGTAAGAGCTGGGCAAGATGAGCTCCAGAGGTTTCTTCTAACTTAAATCAACCTATTTTGTATTTATCATAAAACGAGGAGAGCGTTCTGCTAGTTTCCTGCCAGGAGAAAACGTACAACCCCTCACTTCCTATAAAGCAGCCTCTCTGACAAGTAACACAAATGCTTCTGCTAGAGGTTCTCTCTACCTCACAGTGTCGATTAGAAGTCACCTGAGACTTTGCATGGGCCTGAGCGCCTGTGTTGTGGCACCTGCTCCTGGCCACAGCACAAAAGACAAAAGGAGAATGATGGTTTCCACCAGGCCATGCATCTTAAACTTCTTCTGCTTGGCTAATTACAGCCTGATACTGATCTGTGAGCTGGGACACGGATCCTTGTGGACACTGCATTCCTTATGCACAGCCTTCTCGCAACAGCAGCACTAGGCAATCTAACAGTGGCTCACCACAATGAAACAGCAACTATAGGAAATCAGTTCTAGGACGCATTATGGCCCCTCGGTCTGCCTACAGTTCTCAAGCTACTTAATGGAGTTCCTCTCGCAGTAGAAGGAGCACTGTAATTAACATCAGGAATAGCTATCAAGGAAAACCAGAATATTTTATCAAAATACCGGTTGTGCTTCTGGTGTTGGGGTCTACTTGAAACGTGGGATTGGGAAATTCATCAAACGCATCTGTTTTGCAAATATTGACAATTCAGACACTCCTTTAAACAGACATTGATGACTGTTTAAAGGATGACTTCACCCTTGATGACTGGAGGATTCACTTACCCAAAGGTTCTCTTTTATCAAACCAATATATTTCATTTTCATTTCAGAATTTCCAAGTACAGTTCCAAAGTCAGGCTAATGAAAAATGACAAATTCTGCAGACTTGGGGATGAAGGATTTGGATGATAACTGATTTTCTTTAAATCAGTTCTTTAAATTAAATACAACAATTTTTTTAATTTTTCAGAAGACACCATAGGAAAAGAATAATCCCTTATATCTATCAGCCTTTGCCTGTCTTTCCCTTCTTGTTTTGAGGAGCACTGAGCGATGAAATATTTGATGACAGGCTGAGTTAGCTCACAGTATGTGGCTGCATGAGCAAACAGGCGTGAGAAGGAAAACTGTACAACAGAAAGTCTGCAAGGTGTAAGAAGTGACTAATATAGAAATAGTATGTACAAAGATACACTGTTATCTGATAACACTATATGTAGGCAAGCCATTAATTTTTTTTAATGTTTGTTTTGAAAGCTAAAGAGAAGGGATTTTCCCTTGCATGGGAAGATCTGAGCATAGAACAGCTCCTCGTGTTTTTATTTTAAAATGCAAGCTGCTAAAGGAAGAGCTGCCTACTCTTAATGGTTTCCCATCCTACCCACTAGAAGATCCCGTTTCCAGCAGACATAACTGTTCCTAAACACTGCCATTTTGGTTATAATTCTGTAAATCAGGTCCTAGGTCAAGGAGTTTCCTCTCCCTTCTCTCCGGCTTCCCCTGTTCTCCCTCCGCAGCCATCTATGAAAGGTTTGTTCTCACGACTACCCCACAACTTGCCAAGCTTTGCCTAGGAAATACAGTGCAAGCAGGGATCAACCACAGTTCCTTAAAGAAACTTCAAATCTCTTAACTACAATCATCTGAAAACACAGAAATTCTGTGGGAAAAAAAGCATCTTCAGCAGGAGATTACTTACAAGCAAAGAAGGTACCTTAAAGTTGCATGCAGAAGATGAGGACATCGATTTTGAAGCTCAGGACTTTGCACTGTAACATCCTGCATGAAGGTATCAGTTTGTGGATTCTTCTTTACCAGGAAACACAGAGTGCACTCTACTGTCCAATTTCAGATGCTGGAGCTTCAGGTGACCTTCAGGTGCATTTTAAAGTCAATGAGTTAAAACTGGCCCTTCTAAGCTGCAATTCAGTTAGCCTGCTTTAGACGCTTGCCCTAGGGTGAGATGAATTGCACACCAGACGTGCCTATTTGTCCTCCTTGATTATAAAGAGAGCAACTAGTTCAGATTTAGATAGCTGAAATTAGAGGATAAGGATGCCATCTGGTATTTGTACATGAAGTAACTCAAACTAATTATATTCACCGTTTCAATAACATAATAATTTTGCTCTCCTGTGGCATTTAGTATTACAAAAAATGATGCAAAATGACATCTTAAGACAAATACAGGCCTTTCAAACAGGTTTTCTCTCATTCTAAAGAAACTGACCTAGTGTTTTTTGTACAAAGGCATTGTTTACCAGCATGTGAAAAGACTTACAGCATCTTGCTGGTTTGTCTAATACGTTATTGCCATAACCTCAGCAAGGGAAGGATGTTAAGGGAACAAAATCACTTTCTTCATGTCCTCTGTGCCAAAATAAGCTCATCTCATTTTTCTGATTATAGCAGTCTATCTACAGATACTAGTTCTTTCTACGATGTTGTCCTGCCTATGTCCTGAGGCCATTTCAGGCACAATAAAGAATTCTTCTGCACGCTCAATGCAGGCAGGAAGCCACTACAGAAAGAAGGCTGAATTGCTTGGTACAAATCCCAAGAGGAAGGGAGAGCTGGGACAGACAGCTGTAGGAACAAGGGAACGTGACAAGGAGGAAGGGAGCAAATGATCCACCAACCTTAACAGCAGAGCATGAAAACTGCTTTTCCACATTTAGGCAAGTGATGTTCACTGAATAGGTGTTCATTCAATATTTAATAATGGTTTTAGCACTCTATGCATTATTAAACGCCAACTGGATGCATCTGCATTCAATTTGATTTTTATTTTTTTTTTACCTAGGTGTTTTTCCAAATGGTGTTTTATCTCTCAACAATTTCTCAAAGCAGCTTCATATTCGTCACCACCACGAAGTGTGGATCTGACACACTAAAACCAGAAGTGTCATGTCTGGCACCTGATTTGAAAAGACTAGAATCCTTTTTTTCAGAGCAGTCCTCATTTTAGTAGATATTTAAGCCTTCAGGACAGAGCTTATATTGCCTCAGTGGTACTCAGCACTGCTGTGGGTCAGGTTCACCTGAATACAGTGGCGTACATCATCCCTCCAAAATAAATATGCAGCAAACATAGAAGCACTCACAAACTAAGGAAAATCCTTTGATCTGTGAAAGGCATGGATACATCAACTCATTTCACTTCTGAAGATCAGTTTTTATATATTTAAGGGAGAACAAATGAAAAAAAGAAAGTGAACAACCCTACTGAAGCAGAAGTCAGCACTGAGATCCCGTTCTCTGCCAGGATACCACCCTTCACCGCCACCTAAGCCCACTGCCCAGGAGGGCACTGACAGCCTTACTGCTTCCCATTTTTCAGGCTGTCATGAGATGTTTATTATCAGAACGGGACAGTATCTTTCATTTCTTATGAACGCCAACAAAATAAGTGAATGCTTCAGCACGACACGCCTCTTGTCTTAGTACCTATCTAGATGCGTATTTGTTTAATAAACAACAATATCTTCATAAGGTCATACTGTAGGTAAAATTTTGAGCAAAACTTTCCTGCATTTTTTTTATCTTGATAGTTTAACGGAACTTCTTTCATGTATAAATCAAAACTAACAAATCTGTATTCCTAAGGCACTATGCTTGCATTATAGACGACCAAGAATTATACTGCACAACTAATTACCCTTTCTCATTTCCATCTTCCGCAAATGAAATGCAACCAACAGCCCTTCTAGACACCCACATTCAATCCTGCAAAAAGCACAGGTGGACAATTCAATCTTTCTTTCAACTCTACAAGTATAAAGTTACACACATACCCAAAGTACACCGAATAAACAGTTCCTATTTTACTATTCAATGCAGCTGACTGCATGACAGTTTCTTGCGTTTTGTTCTTGTCAATCAATCAAGCTACTAATATTCTGTGGTATTACGAGCTCTGTTTTTAATAGGATGAAACATTTATTCTTAATGTTCCTGCAGAACAATGTTGCACATGGGCTGCAAAGAGCAGCTGAAAGGAAAATGGTCCCAGTACCACTTTCTCTGCTTGCAACACATTTCCTCACCCATCTCCTGAATGTGTGTGTTCCTCTCTGAGATAACATCTAATTATTCTGCAGTCTGGCTAACCTTGGATGCAGCCTAATACTGAGTTTGTCTTTGCTTCTCTCTTTTTTTTTTTTGCTTCTTCCTGATCCTCATTCATGTTTGCATCCCTGCCAAATCATTGTAGATTAACAGTCACAGAGTTTTCTTTGCCTTTGTATTAAATATGTTGATGAAGATGAGCTGAGTTGAATTTAATCAGGAGAGGGGAACACAGTAAAAGTAAGCTGGGCTGTTGCTGATAGTAGCAGTCCAAGCAGTCTCAATACCAATGCAGAGAATTACCTGTGCTTCCTGAAACTTAGGCAGTAACAAGCAGAAAAAAATGTTTTGATGCTGACATGCTTTGGGCAAGAACCTATTGTGATTTATGCATTAGCCAGTTTACAGCTGGACTGAAATAACGAGTCCGGTCTTGACCAACAAATAGCTAAGGCTCCAGAATCACAGTGTAGCACCACACTAAACAATCACACCCCAAAGACAGACAATCTTCTTTGTCCTCCGGTACCCAGCTTCCTCCTTCAAAGTTCAAACCAAAGTCATCGCCTTCATTCTTAAAGCTGCCCTTGGGTGGAGATCATTCAATGTCCAAAACATGTCAGCTCTGTAGTCTGCCCGATGTTTGGAAGTCACAAGCTTCAGGACTTTCCAGGGACCAACTAAACTTTGGTTTCTTTAAGTGGTGCAGTTTTGTAAGGTATGGTGGCAACTGTCATTCTTTCCCTCTTCTCTTCCAGTCACACTTCTGCTGTTCAGAAGCTCTAGTTTGTAACCATCGCCTCTGGCAAAGAGACCCTAGGAGCTTTTGCAGGAAAAAGAGACAAGGGGAGGCCACCTGGAGACACTCGTGAACATAAGCAGTGTAACACAAACTGCATCAAGGCGTGAGAATTCACATTCACAGCCTCAAGTTTAAAGGAGCTGAGCTGTTTGCTTGCTTTTTTATTAATATTAAGACATTCTATAACATATTGGCTACCGCTCTTCAAGGTAAGTAACCTAACAGCAAAAGCAAGCATTGGCTACCTAAAAAAAACCAACGTAAGAATTGTAAGGCAGCTCATCAGATATTAAGTTGAAGCATCATTCAAATAAGCATCTTCAAACAGGCAGCTTTCATGCCAGTTACGTGCCAGACTCTATCCCCCTCATATCTACTAAGCACCTCCATTTTTCAAAATCATCCCTGTTAGAAATCTTCCATTTGGTCCACACAGCATTTCTCCAATCATACATTACAGTCTACCATTGATGTAATAACAAGAAGATACTTCAAACACTGACTGATTTCAGAAACGCTGCCGTAATCTTCAATATGAGAAAAAAAGGCATTGAGCATTTTGGGCTGTGCATTAAAGGCTTTGATCCTTCCATGTGTAAAAAGGAATGAGGGTGGCAGAAAGCTGCACAAACAGAGCAGCCCGTACTATCTGAAGACGACCAAGTGCAGTTAATGAAGTTAACACAAACAAGTACGTCCATGCACTCAAGCACAAGCCCAACCTGTTGCCAACAGTAGGACTGGTTTCCCTGATCAGAAAGCAAAAAACAGTATTTCATAATGAGAGTTACAAACCTATTGTTTCAGAAGCCTTGCAGTTAGGAGATTCCACTCACATTTTAAGCACAGAACTTGATAACAACATCACGCAGCAAAAACATCCTCTCATTTTTTCAGGTGTAACAACTGAATGTGAACTGTAAAGCACTGCTGCTCTGGTTTGGCACTGCAGAGCTAGCAAGCTATCTGGGAGACTGAGGAACTGCCAACTGGATGAAAGACCTCTTCTCTTTTCCTCACCATCCACCTGGCCGCATCTCAACACCAGTTCTGGGCCCCCTCAACACAAAGTAGAAGTGGACAAACTGGAGTGCATTCAAGGTGCTGGGGGCCTGGAGCACTTACCCTGGGAGGAGAGGCTGTGAAGAGGGGCTGCCTCGGCTCAGAGAGAGGCAACCTTGGTCCAGCAGCACCTGCTGACACCCAAGCGAGGGTCTCCAAGAAGGGCCAGGAGGTTCCTCAGTGGGGCCCAGCCAGAAGAGAGGCCAAAAAGAGAGTGAAGCGATGTTCCAGCCTCGTACCAGGAGAAACTTTCCCTTACGTAAGCAGCAAAGCAGCTTGCCTAGAGAGGCTGCTCTCTGCTCTTTGAAGGCTTCAAAGCCCAGCTGGGCACGGTCCTGCGCAGTCTGGGTCTGAGCGCAGAGCCCACCTGGCTTCCCCTCCAGCTGCGCTGTGATCCGCTGGTGACAGAGCACTGGGATTCACTTTATCAGGCTCTGGGGAGGTGGAAGAGGGACCTGTTCCTGGTTGAGGTCACCTGCAGCAGCGCCCAGTGGCATGGTCAGACCCAGATTTCCTGGATTAGTAGCTCTGTAAATCAGACTTGACAGTACTTCCCCTAAACAAATGCAAATATAAACTACCTCTTTTTTTTTTTTTTCTTTCATGAAATACTTTGGTGTTGGAAATTTTCTGTACTACGTTTCAGTACCAAACACACGCATCGTTAGACCATACTTCAGTCAAGTCTGCCCACCCGCGCTATGTCCACTTTTAGGCAAATACTGGTGTTTTCAGCGGAACTACTACACGCATACTTTAAAAGCCACACGGAGCCACCCACAGAGCCCAGTTTTCTCAGCCGGAGCCAAACACCCGAGAGCTCAGTCACCCCAACAACGCGGCCGTTCCACACACGGCGCGCACATCGCGTTGCTCTGCTCGGAGCAACACGAACTCCGTACCGTGAGCTCTGTGCCCTGCGGGGACCCACTTTCCCGTCGGGGGGCTCTGCCGCTCGGCGGCGGCCGGCTACCACTCGGCCGTGCCCTCCCGCCCGCTCTTACCTCAGCGGCGGCGGCTCCTGGAGGCTGAGGGGCGCGGCGGGCGGCGGGCCGCGGGCGGACGGCTGCGACTCCTTCCTCTTCGGGCGCCACTGGGGGAACGCGGAGCGCCGCTTGGGCGCGGCGGCGGGGGGCCGGCGGCGGGGGGAGGCGGCCGCCCCTTCGGGCTCCGAGTCCTCCGACTCGCTGCGGGCGAAGAGGCGCTGGAAGCGTCCGCGCCGCGCCATGCCGAGCTCCGCGCCGCGGCGGCGGGAAGAGAGGGGCTGCGCGGGGACGCCCGCCCGCCGGCGGCCGGAGCCGGGGCGGCACCGAGGGCAGCGTTGCGCGGGTGGCGGTCTCTCCGCGGGCATGGACGGGGCGCGGCGGTTGTTGCCGCCCGCCGCGGTGTATGCGTTATTAAGGCGATCGCCTCCCGCCGTCCCTGCCCACCGCCGGCCGCCCCGGTCCCTCCCCGCCGAGGGAGCCGCGCCGCGGCAGGTTCCCCTCCGGTGGCACAGGAAGGGAGCGGCCGGCGTGCGATCCGTGCCCAGGGTGCGCATTAGGGGCCATTATCTTGTTGTTGCGCTCCGACGGCCCTCGGGGCCGAGCCGGGCTCTTGCGCCACTGGCGGGAAAAGGCAGCGCCGTGGGGGCCCGCCACACGCGGAGCCCTGACCCACCGCCACCGGACCCCGCCGAGGGGGCTCCGCGGGACCCAGGGCTCTCCTGGCCCCGCAGCGCTGCTTTGCGCACCAGCACCCGGCGCCTTAGTTACTGAGATGCTTATCCATCTCCCCGGGGAGAACTTGGCTTCTGCCACGCAGCCGGCTCTTCGTTATGCCGAGAAGTAAAAAAGTCGAGCCCTTTGGTGGGGGCGGGCGGCTTCCCAAGTTGGAAGGGACCCACGAGGATCAGCGAGTCCAAGCCCTGGCTCCACGGAGCACCAACCAAAATCAAACCCCGTGTCTGTGAGTGCTGTCCCAGCGATCCTTGAACTCCGGCACTCAGGGCCGTGCCTCCTGCCCTGGGCAGCTCGTTCTATGCCCACCGCCCTCTGGTGCAGCCCCTGTCCCTAAGCCCCACTGCTGCTCCCCTGACACAGCTCCATGCCGTTCCCTCGGGCCCTGTCGCTGTCACACAGAGCAGAGCTCAGCGCTGCCCCTCCGCTCCCTGCGAGGAGCTGCAGCCGCCACGAGGGCTCCCCTCAGCTCCTCCGCTCTGCGCTGAACACACCAAAGGACCTCAACCGCTCCCGGTACGTCTTCAAAACTCTCCTTTGGATGCTCTCTAGTAGTCTTTGAGGATACTGTCTGTCCTAAATTCTAACAAACTAGCACATACTTGTGCACAACACAGAAGGGCACTAACATTTTGGCAGTATCTTGTTTGTTCTCACTTTGCTTGTTGCTGCTGCAACATTGAGATTATAGTCAGTCAAAAACGTTAACGTGAGCTAATGAAAATGCTAAAAGCCTGTGTGCTGGAAAAACTTTACATTCACTGCTAAGAGATGGCCATAATTAGCTGATAAATGACAAACAGATTACATACATCAAGATGAACATAATTTAATGCTGATTTTTTATTTTTATTCTTTTATAGTGGGAAGACAAGGACGTGAACAAGGCAGAGGAAGATGAAATACAGAAAGAGTTTAAATGAGCAGCCCAGTCCTTCTTACGCTACTGTTTCATCCAAAGCAATATATACACTTGCTCTCTCTGAGTTGTGTATAATTTACTTGGCTACTGGTTAACTAAACAGACTAATCTACGAAGAAAGTGATTTTTCCCCAACTTAAAATAGTTGTTGAGTACTCTGTAATGTGTCATGACAAAACTGGGCAGAACCAGAAAGGTGGGCGGTTGTGCCCTCAGGAAACACATCAAGAAAAACTGTCAGTTTTAGTGAAGCAATGTCTGTAAGTAGAATCACGGAATGGTTGAGGTGGAAAGGGACCTCTGGATGCTGTCTCATCCAGCCAACTCAAGCAGGGTCACCTAGAGCAGCTCGTTCGGGACCATGCCCAGCTGGGCATTAAGTATCTCCAAGGGGGGAGA
>PPHD01014058.1:0-16943 GCA_002909625.1 Bambusicola thoracicus
GGCACACAGAGACGTGTCCGTAATTCCCAATGGCATGCAACCGAATTTCCACCACCAGGAAACGCTTCTTTACAGCAACGGGTGGACACGCTGCCAGTTTGGACATCAATCTGCCCACACAAAGCCAACTAACTGGTGAACTATTCAACGCCTGCCCAGCACGTATCCTCCACATTCATGGCCTGTCAAACCCAGAGCGCTCCCTGCTCCTGAGCCCCACAGGAGCGGCCCTGCTGGGTGCCACGGGGACCCTCTGTGGGTTCACTCCACTGCCAGCACACAGCGATGGTCCTGGCACTGGGTGGGAAGCGGCACCAGAAGGGTTAACACAACCACAGCATCTCCACACGGCGCTCACCCGGCACGGTGCTGCGAGCAGCACACAGCAGCAGCTCCTGCTCTCATCGCATCCCCACGTGCTTGAAACAAATCACTTTTAAAGCATGTCAGTGCAAATCGCTGCTCTGCCCCCGTGCAGTACGTGGGCGGACTTTGTCACAACACAGAGACAACTGAAGGCTCTGCTTTCAAACACCTGGAACCCAAATCCAAACACGGCTTGTGAGTTTAAAATATTAAAGGAAAGCAGGAATCGATACCTGGTACACAGCAATGCTTCCCTGAGCACCATCAGCACAAAGCCATGTGCCATCGCCTCCAACCCAGAGCCATTCTGGCTGTTGGGGACATCCCTGGGGCTGCTGTGTGACCTCTGCCCCATGAGACCACCCCCGGTGTGTTTGTTTTCTGAGCAGAATTTTGTCTCTTTTTAGCCAGAAATGGGACTTGCAAAGAGGAGCCACGGCAGGGAGCTGGATGAGAAGGCTTTATCTGCGTTGCTGCTACTTAGCAATAGATCTGGACACTGGGAGTGCATTAAAAATAATGTTTGGCCGTTAATGTTGACAACAGCACAGTAACACGGAGCCTCGTGAAGTACCAGCTGAAGCTAAAGAGGTTTCCTGGAGCAGCTGATGCTGCGCTGCCGAGCACACACTGCATGCAGGGAAGGGAAGGGGCATCACAGCAGCCCCCCCATAACTGCTGACACCAATGCACACTTCCCACAGACCCTGCTGGGCCACACACACCTCGCTGTGCCTCCCTGGCTGCTGGCACACGGCACAAAGCAGTGCAGGTGCAGAGGCAGTCTGCAGAAGGGCTCTGTGCTCACATACGGGAACAGAACAGCACCTACAGCATCTTTGCACCCAAACTGCACACAAATTCTTCCTTTAATCGCTTTATAAAGTTGGAGGAGCCACTAAAAACTGGGTCATGTGCATCCACCACAGCAAAGCCAATCCTCCACAGCTATGGGGAAGGACATAGGAACAACACTGGACGCGTTCTCTCCTCCTCCAGCCCCTGCGAAATCAAAGGTTGCTCTCCCTAACACAAACCCAGGGGGCAAACAGCAATGCTAGCACCGTTAGTGCTCCTTCACCAGCACACAGCCAGCACCAGCGGGCACCAGTGTGTCTTTGCTGACCCCCCCCCACCCTGGAAATGCCCACAGCATCCCCTGCAGGGAGCTCCCACCCAGCACTGACCATCCCTGCTCCTTGTGCTCTGCTGCAACGTGTTTTGTTAACAGGAATTTGTGCTCTTAGGTCAATATGTGCACTGTGTTAATATTTCAGATACAGGACTGGCTTCCTGAGCACACACATCTTGCTCCTTAAAGCACCCACGTGCCAATGGTAAACAATGTTTATTACTCCTCCAGACAAGCCATCATTCAATGCAAAGCATCCCTGAGCAGGGCAGCCCCGTGGAAGCAGATTAAGACGGGCACCACGCAGATGAGCAGCCCTGATGGGGCTGTCGGTGCCACCCGCTCTGCTCACCATGGCAGGGTGAGAAATTCCAAAGAGCACTCAGCTCCCAGCAATGAGCCAAAGGACACACAGCACTGTATTTGTTCTCTGAGTTTGCTCTGCATTTCCATTTTAATACACCTTGCCTCTGCCCTCCCCCTGACTCCACAGCGAGCGTTGAAGCAGCGCTCCTTCATGTGAGCCAATAACAGCACATCCAGGTGATGTGTTCCTGGGCATCTCTTCCTACCAGCCTGCTGTACTTCTTCATTTTAAATGGAAAAGTAAAGTAGCGTCTGAACACCTGAAGCAATAAAGATTACAAAGAAGGAAAGCGTTACAGCAGCTTAAGGAGCAGCGCAGTGATGAGCATGCAGCTCAAGGTGGAATCCGAGAGCAACTCTGCATATTTGGTAATTTCCCTGCAAGGTTCTCAAGGAGAAACTCGAAAATGAAAGGTAACATCTTTCCAATGGCTGTGAGCAGTTCTGTGCAGCAGTGAGGACTCGGGGCTAACTGAGGAAGCTTATCTTCCTAATGTACAGAGCGGCACACCAGAGGGACTGCTTACAGACCTCTCTTGAAGGCAGAACTGGAAGGAAGTGTTAAATTATGGGTGATTGGATGCAGAAGAGCAGAATTCCTCTCTGGGGCGAAGGATTTCATTGCGGTTACAGCAAACGAACCACATTTCTTCCTCCCTCTCCCTCTGTGCCTGGCACACTCCATGGCACGGAGCACTTCCAGCACTGCTGCTGCCCTCTGATTTCTCCCACACGCGGCACCGCAGCTCCACAGAGACAGAAAGGTGAGCAAAGGTGCCTCAGATGTGTCAGAGAAAGCCAGCGACGGGGCTGCACAAAGCACACGAAATAAGGGCAGGATTTTGCTGTATGTCAGGTTGGAAGCAAAAATATGCTGCAAACACACTGATTCTTTTGTCATTTTTTCCACTACGCTTGCCCTTGGAAATAATACCGCTTAATATTGCGCGACTGACATCAAATTATTTCTTATTCCTGGCAATGTAGTGCAGCAGAAAAGAAGAGTTATTGGTTGATGACTTGGAGAAGGAGATGAGACAGCGATTGGAACTGACTATTCCTGTTTGGCAGGATAAAACATCCCCCTTTCATAGACTGTTTTCCTCTATTTTCTTACAGAGAAATGTCTTATTCTGCACGCACAGAGGAGCCAAGATCCCAACGCCTGGCACAAAGGCTGCAGATCTGGGCTGTGCTGGGGAGCCAAGGGCTGAGCTGCCCTTCTCCGTGAGCTCAGTGTGGGTAAGGGCACTGCTGGCCAAACCAAACCAAACACAGAGGAAAACGCTCCGCAGCCCAACGGGCACTGCAGGATGGTGGCACTGCCGTGCTGGGAGGTCGCAGGAGATGACACACAAACACAACACCTCAGCCTGGAAATATACAGCAGAAAACCCTGTTGTTTTCCACGCTTTGAAAACATCTGCTAGGAATTAATGATTCAGCTCATACCTACAATTACAGGCGCAGAAGAGAAGAGATTGGCTGAGCACCCCACTGCTCGCGCGTCGCTGTTGCTGTTCCTGCAGCAACACTTCTGCCTCCGGTGGAGCAAAGCTTGGCAGCCGCTCACCCGTTGGCCCGGAGCTGAAGGTGTCCCTGAGCTGCAGCCCTCCCGGCTGCCAGGCTCTGTGCTGCAGAGTGCAGCCAAGGGAGCACTTACAGGAAACGTCTCCAGGAGTTTGCCAAAGCAGACGCGTAAAGTGCCTTATAAATAAGCGTGCATTATTGTTGTTGTTTACCAATGCAGCGGAGCATCCTTGGGTACTGTGCACCCATTAAGCTTCCTGCACGTCTCCTGTGGCCGCACGGAGACAAGTGTTTCTTCATTGCTAAACACTCGCAGCAAAACTCCGGGGAAACTCCATCTCCAGGGCCTCGTATCACAGTCTGATCCTGCTGAGCTGCTGCAGGCCCTCTCAGTTCAAAGCATGCAGAAGCAGGGCCAGATGCAGCCCAGCCTCTCCATGCCTGCAGATACAGAGACCCTCACCCCCCGGCTCAGCTGCAGGGGGGCTCAGACCCACAGCCCCAGGAAGCAGCATTGCCAGGCAGCAGCTTCCTTTCTGGACGGAGCTCACAGCAGCATGCCTTTCAGTAATTTCCTCCCTCGTTTAATAGGAATTTATTTAATTTTGTTTTGAAGATATGCAGCTCCGTTAATTGCTGTTCTAACATGTCTCTAATGATATACCCCTTCTAATTGTTTATTGCTTGCCTACCTCTTAAGTGCTTGAATGCATTCACAAATACTAATCTGTTCTCTGCACAATCAGCTATCCCACTCAGCAAAGTACAGCGAAGCACATTTAATACAAAGACTTGCATTTGTTTTGCTGAACTCCACAGCAGTCTCCTTGCCAGCTGCGTTTCTTTGCAAACCGCCTTTTAGCAGAGGTCAGACCGTAACCTGACTTTGCAGATTTGGGCAGGAAAAGCAAAAATGAAGCAAGCAACATTGCAAGTGATGTCATTTACAGCACAATGCACCGCCAGGAAAAACAGTCTTTTGAAGTTTGGCTTTTCAGAGAGGAACTTTGGAGGCTCGTGTACCCACTTAGTAGGAGAACAGCTGAAGCCACAGGTGAGAGAGGCACCGATGGAGCATCACAACCCAACGGCGATGAACAAAGCGTCCTACCTCGTAGTGGGCCACGCGCTGGGACTCGGATATCAGCTGCGCGCTGCACACTCTGCAGTAACTCTCAGTGAACAACTCCTGGTCAATGTCAGATGATTTCATCTGTGCACGGCAACAAAGAGAAGAGACAACAAACAGATTTAGTTCAAAGCACAGCGGAAGAGTTGTGTTTGATGGAGGTCCCCGAGGAGACGTGGGCCAGCAGTCCTTGGCAGCACAGGAAGCACGCGGTGCCCCGGAACCTTCAGCTCTCTGCCCACACCTCCCTCGCCATGCAGGCGCCCACAGGTGTCAAACACTGCTCTACAGCCACGCTGAGCCCAGGCAGAGCAAAAACCACCAGGAGGAGCTTCAGAGAGAGGAAATTCAAACCAAACCAAAACAAACACGAATGCAATTCAAGAGGGAATTAGAGGCCAATGCTTTCTGACTAATGCCAAGATAAAGCGTCTATTAATTCATAATCATAACAAACCCAGGCACAATGAAGACTGATAATGTAGATTTTATGGCATTTATTCTGCTGATTGGGAAGGAAAACAGCATGACAATAACTGAGTTATGAGCTCTCATAGCAGAGGCAGGCAGGGGAGGCCCTGCCAGCTGCAGCAAAAAGCTCCTCTTGGTGTTCTGGATCTGCCAGGCAAAAGGTGCAAACCCCAGAGCTCCCCGCTGGTGCCCTCGCTCACTGATTCTGCAGATCACTGCTGGTCTACCCCTCTTTCTTCCTAGGTTTAATCTTCATTTACTCTGTCTGAGTACTGCTGTATTGGGAAACTTTCAAAGACGCCGAAAGAACCTTTTAGGAGTACAAGTAGTGCTGCAAAATTGCATCAAAGGCAAAATGAAGTGAAAGAAACAACCTCTGAAATACAACAGATTGACACAAGGCAAACCAAAGAATCTCATTAAATCTTAATCCAGCAGCCAAGCAGAGGCGCATCGCCTTCATCTGCATGCAGTCTGCAGCACTCACAGCATAAACTCTCATTGCGAAAATCAGAGTAAGTCAAAACTGCTCAGTGTTAGCTCAGCCCTTCCTGCTCTGATAACAGATCCCAGCTTTATTCTGCCTCTAAATTACACGTGTGTGAATGGAGCTATACCCCTACACCCACCCACCCCTCCCTTTATTGCAGCAGGGGCTAAGCGGGCTTATCCAGGAGCAAGATTTAATGTCTTTTCTCTAAGCAGTAACTTCTGATTCAGGGATAGGATTTGCTGGCTTCAATATTGTCTGCTCGGTTTTATGCACCATCGTTACAACAGAAGGATGAAATGCATCCCAACAGGTGAGTACAGTGATTATGCTGACAACGTGAAAGCTCTGCAGCTTTGTGGAGTGATTCATGTGTAACTGCTCGAGTTCCCTAATAAAGTCTCACTGGAAGAACAGACTCTAAGGTAATGCACCAGGAGCCCATGGCAGACTGTGTGAGACAATTAAATTAGTGTTAAAAGGTAAAGGGAACTCGGTCTGGGAAACCTTTCCCTCGGTCACCATCCCCAGTATTTACACAATGTTTGGAAGTGCTGCAAATGAGGAATTAGCACCATGAGACCCCACATGTGGCTGTGGTTCAGCCAAAGACCTCTGCTGTGTTCCCATGCATGAGCAAAGCCACAGCTCGAGGAGCATCTCTTTCACCCAAAAAGCCATGATCTGTGGCTGGACTACAGCAGCATTCCCCTACCAGCACCCACCTGAACACACCACCCATGCAGAGCTACCACTAAATCCCAGACAGCCTGAGTCCGAGTTGGACTCAATGCCAGCTTTCGAAAACAGACTCTTACCTGTCCTACATCGGTACAACAGGAATGCAAAAGTCCCTTTCTCTTCCCACTGTGTGCCTTCATTGCCTCTCTGCTGTCTGAGAGCAGCTCCACGCAGCCCGCAGTGCCGCTCTGGGGGCCGACATTTGTGCACGTGGCCGCGCGGGCTGCTGGCTCTGGACACAGCTTTTGTGTCCACGGATTCCTCCGCTTTCCCAAAATATTTCTTTTACTTTCCATTCCAGGACAACGCGCTATGGCAGAACATCAGAAAGTGCCAAGGAAATGCAGCAAAACAAATGCACACACACACACACACACCTCTACATCACATAAACCACACTGCTGCTGCTGCAGGACACCAGGGACCCTGCACAGCAACTGCAGAACTGTGCCAGCATCAGCTGGGTCCCGCCTGCCCCCTGCAGAGGGGTCCGCACTGCAGGCAGCCCCGCTGGTGGCATCCGTGCATGGCTGCAAGGGCTCCGTCTGCAGCACAGGCAGATCCCAGACATGAAGCCTGGGGGAAAAGAAAACAGCTCCGTTGTGTCACTCCCTGACCTAAAAACAGCGCTTTCACGTGCTCCAGAAAGGCCTCCCTCCCCCCCCCTCCCCTCGCTGTCTCAGACACACTCTGTATTGTTTTGTGGGTCAATGCCAGCAGTGATTTATTAACTTCCTCCACCTGAGAGTGTCATAAAGGGAGTCCATAAGCAATTAATATTTATGCATTTCTAATCACTTAATTCCTTTTTAACTCTCCCTGCCTACCAGCGCCTGACAGCTCACAGAACTGCCGGGTCGGGACGATCCTCACCTGCACCCTTTGCAGGAAGGGATCCGGGCCGTTCCCCACCAGCAGCCCCAGCAATGTGCCGGAGAATTGCAGATGCTGAGCAAGGAGAGATCTGTTCCCCGCACGTTCCCAGAGGTTTTCTTGCTGGGCGCTGAAGAATTAATGTGTGATCCTCACCCTGCCAGCCAGACTCATGGAGCAGAAGCACTGGGCTGCACAGCACAGTGTGAGCATCCAAAGCTCCTTCTCTGCTCCTCCTCAGGTGCAGATATGGGTGGCGGCGCTCCCACCACAACCACCTCTCCTCCTCTCCCCACAGTGGGGTTTATGACTCATTATTTCCTCGTGTTGGCACTCAGGTTTTGGTGTTCCCCTCCTGCTCCGTAACCCCTGCACATATCGGCTCAGCGCCCCCAGGAGTGGCACACTGTCATGAGAGCCCTCATTTTAAATACCTTCTGCCATATGGCCACGATTCTTCTCAGCAGTTTCAGTGACTGTAACGGCTTAATGAAAATCAGTTTGATGGGGCTGACTCCAGTTTTTGGCAACCACCAGGAAGATGCTAAGTTGCATTCATTTTTAGAGGAGAGAAATCAACATATTGACACCAGAGACATCTCGGTGCTCTTTTCCCAACAAGATTCTGTCACATCCCCAAAGCCACATTGCTTCTTTAAGGAGGGGTGCTGCAGCTCAAACCCAGCAGACGTGGACATGTGCCGTGCCATGCTGGGATGTGAGCGCCCAGCTCTGAGCCGTGGAAGTGGTGCTCCATCACTGCTCAGTGTGCGTTTCTGCAGAGGCTCATTTTTCACATTGCACAGCCAAGCACAGGGAAGGCTGCACTACGGAGCACTGAATCCAGCAGCTCCATTTCTTGCAGTCAAGAGGAAAAAAAAATGTGGTCCCATCTACCATTTACTCTCAAGGGCCTTAATCACCTTTCCTAGAATTAACAGCTTCCGAAACCTCTGCACTGAAGCACCAGAGAAGCGACGACTGAGCATGTGCACGAATGCCAGAAGCAAACAAGCCAAAAATTAAACACCCTGATTTTCATTTTATGAATTATTTGTGTCTGTCACTCTCTCGCGGATTAACATCTCATGTAGCACTTCCTGTTATCTTCAGTTGTTTAATTTGTCTTGCAATAAAAAAAAAACTCTGTG
Source organism: Bambusicola thoracicus (assembly GCA_002909625.1). Classification (NCBI taxonomy): domain Eukaryota; kingdom Metazoa; phylum Chordata; class Aves; order Galliformes; family Phasianidae; genus Bambusicola; species Bambusicola thoracicus. The sequence goes on from PPHD01014058.1 coordinate 8,250, forward strand.
CTAATAATTAATGTGCTTTCAGCAACTGTGTCACCGCGCTTACAAGAAAGCATCAGAAGAAATGCAAAACACTGCCCTTTGAAGTGCTGCATTTCAGCACTATGACGGACGGCTGAGTCTGTTCCATGAGTTCAGTTCTCCTTGGGCTGCGCGCTTTGGGGTCCAACCTGCTCTGCTCCAAACCAAACTGCTCTGTGCTCCTCCAGCTGTGCTGCACATCTGTCTGCACCCCTTCCAGGCTTCGCTTGCCCTGCAATTCTTCCCTGGTTCAGGGTTCATCCACCACCTCCCTCCTTCTCTCCGCTCCCTTGAAATCCTCTCCAGCATCAATTTGCCTCACTCCTGCCTTCAGTCTTTGATGCATTTTGACACGCTTTATTGGAGCTCTGAAAATCAGAACAAGATTGTGTGTGGCATGAGCTGGAGAGCAGGAGAAATGCCGCACGTGTCTGCTGCATGTGTCAAAACACGGAGGAAAGGCTGACGGGAGTGACATGGAGGAGATGAAACACAGACTCGACCTCTGCCTCCCAAAAACCAGCGCTGCACAACTTCCCCATCTCCAGCAGCTCTGCACCAGGACCCACCTCAACAGACTCAGACAGCAAAGGAGAGAGAGTGCACGCGGCAGAGAGCACAACCCGGTGCCATGGATTGCTGCAGGGGTGGCAGAGGTGGGGAGCTGCAGGGTTTAAAGGGAGGTACGCTGCAATTCAGGGAGCAGCACCATCCCTACAAGGTGTGCAGCTGACTATACCTGCAAAGTGTTTTGATTGTTCACACTGCACGCTGCGGCAGAATTTAATTGCGAACATGCTGACTTGAATAAAAATATATTTGAAAAGAAGATTGATCCATTGTGACTGACTTAATAAAGTTTGTGGGAACAGCACTAAGAGCAATCGTATTTCGTGCCTCACAGCAGCCGCTCTGTGCCCAGCATCCTCAAGGACGAGGCTTTGGCACCTGCCCCAGAGCAGCCTGGTGGTGCAGCTCAGGCCTCAACAACAGGGACAGCTCGGGAACATGCCCAAAAGAAGGGGCCAAAGCAGCCCTCGTGCAGCCTCTGGGGACAAAGGGGTCGTTGCAGCCAAAGGCAGCGGAAGGAATCACCCATACTGGGATGCAGGAGCCGACGAGGGCAGGGAGCTGCCGCCCTGGGGCTGTGTGCTGCACGGCGGGCATCGCGGGGCTGGCACTGGGTGCCCAGCAGGCTGGCACGCTGCAGAGCCAGGGTTACCATGTGATGCTCGTGGTTGCTATGGAAACAGTAGTTTCTCATGGAAAACACGCATCAATAGTCCCCGTGCCTCCCAGAGCAGAGCGCGGTCGGCACTGCCAGGGTGCGAGCACACGGGTCATGGGCTGCCCAGTGCCAGGTGCCAGGGCTGTGCTGCAGAGCGCTGTGCTGCTCAGCCCCCACGTGCAGCGCCTACCGGCACCGACCCACCTCAGTCTCTGGGTAAGCAGGACCTACTTTTTGCCTAATGATGTACAAAGCGGCAGGAAACGAGTCAAGCTGAATCCCGTGCCTGCAGCTCGCAGCCTCTGGTGCTTTGCATAATCAGCGCTTGTCATTCCCCATCAGCTTCAGCTCAGAAACCCAGGAGGCAAAGCCCTGTAAGGTGCCAATGAGCTTAGAAGAATCCTTTGGAGAACAAATCTGTCCATCACTGATGGGGATTATTTTAATACTGCATTCCTTGATAAAAGTCTGCACGTTGGCCTCGCTGGCTGAGCTAAAGCACCTCTACAGAAAGCAGCTTCAGCCTCAACAGCACAAACTCCACATCAGTTTAACGTCACCACCTGTTTGAACCCCAGCTGCTCGAGGAGGCCCAGTGGCACTGCCCAGAGCCCCCGACTGCACTGCCCCATGGACTCCAGTCCAGTGCTGTAGCAGAGCTTCTTGTAATCAATGAAGTGATTTAGAAACCAGACACCAGGAATGCAAATGCTGTGCATCTCAGTTCCCTCGTTAGCATGGAGCAGCTAAACCTCTGGCCTAATTTAATTGCACTTCCAAATTCCATGGCCTCTAAAGGGTATCAGCAGATTTCATTAAACTTCTTCCTATTATCATGTAATCTGTCAATTAACTTTGCATGCAACGGCAAACAGCAAGGAGATTTACCTTAAGTAAAACATAAAACGCCCGAGTTCCTCCTAAAGCCTTTCCTTTTTCTTTGTCTACCATTGATTTTTGAAAAGAAATTCCTGTATTTGCATTTGTGCTCTCTAAAGAAGTGGGATCATCTCACACGCTCAGCCATTAAAAAGTACACACCTCTATTCTCTCCCTCATCACCAGATGAGCAATGAGAAATGGTTAATCAGTGCCCATTGTGGCATTCCTCATGTGAAAGGGTCTCCAGAAATGCAAACCGCTCTATTTTTGGCAGGGAGAAATCAGCTGCAGTTGCAGAAGGGCCGCAGCCAGGCGTGCTGCAGGCTGGGCAATGCCTCCTGCAGACAGAGCCAGCACCAGGGCTGGGAGGGCCTCACCTCTCTGCGCTGCCCGAGGACTCCCATTCCTATGTGATTTATCAGCGGCACTGAGAAGCAATGGAAAGGTATTAAAACGAGGTGATGTATCTTATGCAATTTTAGTTTTCAAAGCGGGGTTTGTAAATTCTCATCGCGGAGCAGCAACAGAACTCAGCTTCAGAACAAAAAGCCCCAAATGCCAACCAGTCTGCATTACAGAAAGAGATTATGAAAATGCTGAAGAGTTTTGTATACGTGGAACAGTGACAATACCTACAGATGGCTCTGAGCTGATGGCACTGAGCGGATGGTGGCACTGAGCTGCCTGCACCCTGATTTGTACAGTTATTCCTCCCTGTGCAGCAGAGAGGCGCCCTGCAGAGCAGCACCTTGCACCACACCAGCACCAAGGATGCCTGGTGTCCCAGAGGGAAAGCAGCAGGCCCTGTGCGCCAGCACACCCCGATGCAAAGCCAGAGAAGGAGCAGCTCTGCCTCCAGCACAGGGGCTGTGCGCACACACAGCAACACTTAGACATCTTTTGCACGGTGGGAAGGAACTACCCCCGATTGCTCTGATCCCTGCAGTTTGCAAAGAGAGCATGGATGCATCCGGGAATGGAGCAATGCACAGTACTCAGCCATGCTGCACTGAGCAGCACAACATGCAGTGCAGCAGTGCACGGAGGGCAGGCAGAGCTGCGCCGCTCCCGCTAACACCATCACTTCACATGTGCTTATTATATTTCTAATAATAGAGGAGCTCACCCAACATCCTGTACAACAGGGGGGTTTAGCTGATTAATTTATGGCTTTGGAAGCCGTGGGTGTTCGATTCCATCCCATTCTGGAGTTTCTGACAGGCTGCTCTGGGTGCTGCAGATCCAGCCTCAGAGCCTTTCCGATGGCTTTATGTAATTTTGAAACCAGTGTGCTCTGAATATTAGCAGCCAGCTGCTGTGCAGTGTGTCTGTAGCTGTACCCTTTATGACAGCCTTAAGTACCCATGTCTCACTTTGCCACGAGTCCACCCACTGGTTTTAAGCAGCTGGATCAAATTGAGGAGCAGTTTCAAGTTCATGCGGCAGCTCTCCATGTCTCCAGCATTGGTATCACCTTCCACAAGGCACACAGGATCACAGGCAGGTACATGCATTGACACACGTATGTGATCTATAGGTGGAGGGCCTGACAGCCAGGCACATCTCCCATGGGCACATCGAGGCACAAAGCCATCGGGCACTGCACAACGGGCAAGCTGTAAGATCGAGAATATTCATCTCCAGTCATTCCCAGTTAATGGCACAAAACAAACTGTCAAGAAAAATGGGAACATTACAGTAAAAACAACAACAAATTAAATCCTAATGCAATTAGAGAGCAATTAGGGATCCGTCCCCTGGGAGCGCTTTGGAACTCGGGGTCTTTCTCAAAATCTGATCTCTCTGCAACTTCATTTCTTTCTAATTAATGAAACACAACATGAGCGTCACAGCCCCCCCCGGCCCCCACAAAACGCCATCCTCCTGCTCTGCAGGAGCAGACGGTGGTGCAGGTAGAAGTGTTCACACCTCTGAGCTCGGGGGAAACGCAGCTGTCAGCAGAATGAGGAGCAAAGGCAGTGGAAACAGAAATCCCTCCACGCGGCTGTTGCAGGGTGACCAGGATCACACAGACACAGACGTTCTCCTGCAAGGGCCGGGTGGGAGGCATGAGCAGAGAGCAGAGCGTGAGTGACCATAGATAAAACATGTTTCTCCTTTGCACAACTTCTACAAAGGCCACAGTCCATACAAATATTTATTTCATTCCTCTTGACTTTTTAAACTGCCTGGAGACAAGCACCCTCAAATCGCTCCGGTGTGCTGCAAAAGGAGCAGGATGGCCTTTGGGCATCAGTCTGCTCCATCCTGGCATGGGGGACTTCCAGCATCCTCAGTGCCACAGTACCGCACCGGCAGGTCTGGGGAGAGCAATCTGCATGTCCTTCACCAGGGGACAGGGGACACTGAGCTTGGTGCCAGCACAGTGCCCAAGAAATTACAACAGAGCTGAAAGAAAGGCACAAAGACGCAGCGTCCCCCTGAGCCCGCATCTCTCCAGGCTCATCCACAGGCTGCCTGAAGGTCAAAGCTGCTAAGCCAACACGGCAACACCTGACTCTGCTAAACCTTCCTCTGTAGAATCAAATACAGCAAATCTCACTGCAGAGGTGGCAACGTGGCATGGGGGGAAACCTTCCCTTTGTTTCCTGAAGCTGCTGCTGTTCCCAGGACGGGTCCTTTCACACCATGCAGCTCCTGCGCCTGCCAGCAAAGGGCATTTTGCACAAGATGTAAGGAATAATTGAACTTCCATATGGTGCCATCAGGAAGACAACTGCCTCTGCACTCAGCACTGTGCAATGGAGGGAGATGGGGCCCCTGAAATGTATCCATTTCTGTACCCAAATCCACCCTTGGGAGCATCTGCGCCCAGGTTTTGGCCTAGAAATTGGCCCAGTTCTGATCTCTCGATGTGGTTCTGGGTTCCACATCCCACTGTGCTCCTCAGGAGGTTAACCCAGATACGGCACAGCACTCAGACAAGACCTGCAGCGCTGGCCTCACTGCACACCTCAGTCCCAAAGCAGAGGGAAGGTAAACCCACAGCGAGGCTGGCCTGGCCACCAGTGCTCCCAAGGAAATCTCTGTGCACGGTACCAGAGTGGGCGTCATATCAGCAGCTGCAATAAACCCACTGCAAATGGGAAGCAGCAAACGGAACGGATCCTGGCAGGTATCAACAAAACATCTCCCTACACAGAGGAAACCTTTTCAAGAGTGGTCAGTGGGTAATCAGCAAGGCTGTGAATTGTTAAGATTGTTAAAATTGTTGGGTGGATGTGCTCTGCAGTACACCTGAGGAAGCAGAGGTGCAGCTCTTCTGGGCTCTCCACGGCTCCAGCACAGCAGGAAGAGCAGAGGAGGGCAGAAAAACCCAAGGGAGGACTGGGAGGAAAGTTACAACAGAGCAGCACAGAGCAAAGCGAAGTGACTTCTGAAAACATGCACACCCAGGTCAGGCAGGTACAGATAGAGGCACTAACCGTTACGCAGGAGCAAGGATTAATTACTTGGAGTGACTCAGAAGTGACTAAGACTGATCAGAAGGAATCAGTTTGGGGGGAGGCAGAAAATCAAGTCGTGTTTTGGGCAACATCCACCCTGGGGAGAGGGATGCAGAAGGCAGCAGAGCAGGTGCAGGGGCACCGAGATCAAGAGGTTTCTGACTGATGGGTCTTCTCCTCTGGCGGGCAGAGAGCTCCGCTCTCAGGGCTTCTGATCAAATGTTGGGGGGAGACCCACTTTCCAGTTTCACCCTAAAAAGCTCCCGCACTTCCCCTCCCTCCTGTCCCTTCCTATGGGAGATGAGTCACTGTCTAGCAACCTTTATCAAAATACCTCTTACGGAATTGTCTATTGCAGTACCGGGGATAGCAGAAGGAGACCCCCGCTCACCACCCCCTTCCCTGCACTGAACCCCTCCTGCCCTGCACCCCGCTGCACCCCATGGCTCAGAGCCGCCCGTTTGTGTTTCACAGTCGGACAGCACATGCCTGTGTGAGAGCCAACAGCACAACCTGCAGAAAATGCAAACTGGGGATTTTTAACTGCCTACTCCAGCCTTTGCAAATCTTGTTCTGCACCCAGTCATGCACGCTAAGGTCACTCCAGTAGCAGGGGATGGAAAAGGAGCATGTGGCTGCCTGAAGGGCAGCACTAGGGCACGTTCCCTGTCAGGTGCTCCTAGTCCATGGATAGGGATCACCAACAATTCAGACGTCCCAGGAGTCATTACAGGAGAGCTCTCAGGCAGCTCAAATGGCAGTGCTCGTGGTGCTCGAGGACAGCTGTTCTGAGGCTCAGACCTGCGGACAGCTCTGGTGCAACACGTGGGGTCAGCTGACCCCAGGAGCACACTGAGCCCCCCCTGCAATTTTGCTGCTGCTTTCCCTGCGGGTTCTTCAGCAGTGCCCGGCTCAGGGCTGGCCAGGGACGGCCGTCCCACTGCTCAGCCACCCCCCCAGAACCTGCTTTTGCTCTCAGAGCAGTGCTGGCCTGGGAACTTCTCCAAACTTTAAGAGCAGCAGAGACGATATCCTGGTTTCCTGCATCTGCAGACATCGAATCTGCAGTCCAAGGAGCTTGCTTTGTGAGCTGTGATGGGGACAAGCCTGCACAAAGCTCACTCAGTGAAAGCACCCCTCATTTCTGCTGACCAACCAATGCAGGACAAAGTCCCCACCGAGGCACCAACTCGACTCCAGTCACCTGCAAACAGGTGGATGTTGTGCTCCATAGCACCACTGGAGAGCATCCTGGCACCTGGCAGGCTCTGGGTCACACACAGTCCATGTTGGCCACTTCTGACCTCCTGCACAGCACGAGGGAAGCACAGCAGTGCTGGTGGGCCCGGCATGCAGGCTATGCCACAGCAGCCGCACCAAAACCACCCCAGCTGCCCCATGCACCTGGCACCGCATCCCAGCACCACCGCACATCCCTCCCACCGCATTCAGACTGGTGCTGTCACTGCACAGCGCTGATTTCCCCATAAACTTTCCTCCAACTCTAAGCAGCAATCAAGCAACAAGCAGCACAAGAGCCGAGAGGAGGGGCAGTACCTTCGTGTCGCTGATGTGCAGAGGGTAACGGCCGCTCCTGCGGTGCTGCTGGGATAGGAGCGCGTTGGAGCCGCAGTCCCAGCTCTCCTCTCCCCACGAACAGATCTCTCAGTCGCCCAGACCAACTGTGCTGGAAAGGCACTCGGTTTCATCTGCTGGAGCTCCAGCTCCACCCCTAGCAGCAGCGATTGGCTCCGTGGTGCTCTGCAAGGCTGCGCTGGCCCCGGCAGCCTCCCTCCAGCTCCAGCTCCTGAGACCATCGGGAGCTTCCCTGAGCAGTAACCAGAGGAGAGCAGTTAACGAGGGGATGGGTTCATCCCCAGACCAAGAGCTGTCACAGGCTCCTTCAGGCAGGGCCGACACGATGCAGAAGCCAAGGAGCATATGCTCGAGGCCAGCAGCAGATGAGAGCGTGGCAACAAATGGGGAGAGGAGAAACAAAGGGGATGCAGAACCCTGCAAACCACATGCAATGAGGGGACAATACCTAATGCAGCACCATGCACAGAAGTCTGGGAGGTCTGTAATGCACAGGCAGGCTTACACCAAACAGAGCTCTCTGAACCAGGTAACCTGGAAAGCAGAGCGGGCATTCATTCTTTTGTGAGGAGCATCTTGCAGGCACGCCCAGCTCACAGCTCAGGCTGAGAAACCTGGGCACCACAGCAAACACGGGCACAATCTCCTGCATCTTTCCCCTGCCAACACAAAGCCTCAGAGATGCTGCCTCTCCGCCCTCCTTTCTGCTCCTGACAAAGAAAGATGCTGAGGACTGGCTGGGTTCCACTGAGTGTTTCTGTCCCCGTTCGGCAGACTTGGCAGCACCGCCTGTGCCTGCACGTGAGTCCCAGCTGAAGCAGCTGCAGTAGGAGCCAGGAGCTGCCCTTCACCCTGCTGCGTCCTGCGGGCGATGCCCGGTGGGTGAGCAGCAGCGCTGGATGCTCACAGCCCCTTCCCGCAGCTTTGTCTGACTGAGCCCCACCTGTTTGGTTTGGGAGAGGATCAGAGAGCCGAGGATGGTCCTCACACAGCTGCTTATCCCTCTGCCTTCTCAGCAGCTCATAAATATTCTCTTTGATGCTGTGATAATTCCTTTTGTGTTTCATAGGCCAATTAATTTGAAGACTTCATAAAAAGTATCAGAAATCTGTTACTATTTTGATTTATATTTAAAATCAGACCTCCTCAGACACACAACCACATCATGGTGACACCCAGAGAGCACTATGATTCTCATTTCCGCGTGAAATGCCTCAAGAAGCTAAAAGCATCTCCTGCTGGCACAGCAGGACGGAGCCCCTCACAAAGGTGGGGCAGAGGTGTTCCAAGGCAATGGATTTGGGTTGTGTAAGAATCAGGCTGAGCCACACTGCTGCATTTCTGCTGCTGGGTGTCTGGAACATTCACTTCAGTGTGAGATGGTCTTTAAATCACCCAGAGGACCTCAGCACCACCTTTTTTCCATTCCGTCTGACAGTAACACTTTTACAGTGTTTGAGCTGTGATGCTTCCTGATCCCGCCTGGCTCTTCAGCTGCAAATG
>PPHD01014059.1:0-12144 GCA_002909625.1 Bambusicola thoracicus
CCCCCCCCCCCCCCTTCTGTCGCCCACTGCCGGGCTGACACCTCCGCTCGGCCCCCGGCCCCACGGCTGCCTGCAGCCGGCATCATGAGCTTCGCTCCGGTTCGACTCCGACAGGGGAAACTTGCGGTGCATTACATAAGAAATGCAAATGTGTCTGCCCCGGGCCGCCCGGCCCGGTGGGTCACGCTGCTGCTGTTGCATCCTTCCCTCCCGCTCGGGGCGGCCGGGATGCGGGCGGGCGGGCGGGGGAGCCGGCGGCTTTTCAGGGAAATACGGCCCTCCCACCCGCCTCCCCCGGGCCCGGGTCCCCCCGGCGCCTGCCTGCTCCCCCCGGCCAGCGGGATGTCCGCAAGCACCTGCGGGCGGGGGGAGGCGAGGGATGCTGCGTGTGTGTGCGTGGTGCGGGTGTATGCCGGCTGCCCTGCAGCGGCAGCTCCCGAGCAGGAGGCTCCTGACGCCGGCACTGCAGTGTAGTAGATCATAGGCTCTCGTTTCCTCTCTGACACCCCAACACCAACAAGCGGCAGCCCTGGCAGCCCGCACCCCTCTCCGCCCCCGGCTCTCGCTTTGCCCAGCTCGGTGCCGCTGCGGAGCTGTGGTGGGCGTCTTGGAGGATTTATTGGCCCCACACCTCCCCAGGCTCTCCTGTTCCCTCCCGGCTCTGCAGCAGCGAGCGGCCACCTCTCAGAATACCAAAGAGGCCGAAATGCCCCTCTGGGGGCTGGGGAGCGGTCGCAGCGCTCAGCTCCCGCGGGCTCCGCTCCCCTTTGGCGCTGCAGCGAGCCCGGGGGGTGGGAGGGGGGGATGCTTCCCCCTGGGGCGGACCGGGGCAAGGCAGCCGGGGGGAGGAGGAGGGGGCGGCTCCTGCAGGGCCGTGAGCGCAGCGCGGTGCGGAGCTGAGGGGCGATATGCTCCGGGAAAGGGTTCGGGGCCGGAGTGGTCTGCAGCCCTTCCAGCCCGCATCCCTGGGATCAGACCGCAGGCCGGGGTCAGGGGTCCCCATCCGGCCGCTCCGCTCTGAGCGGAGGGATGCGAAATCTCGGCCCCTCACTGAGCGGCGGCTGCTGGGGAAGGCTCGGCCGGGCCGCCGATATTTGGGCAACAGGCGCTGCTGCTCCGCGGCACTTCCCCTGCGCCAGCCTCACGGTGCCCGCAGGACAGCGGCGACTGTCCCTCTGCCGGCGGCTCCTCCCGGCCCCCCGCGCCCCCATCCCGTCCTTCACCCTCCAAACTTTTCGAGAGCTCTTGGGTCTCCCGAGGCACAACTGCTGCTGAGCCAACCGGGCAGAAAATCGGGCAGGTTGGGCAGCTGCGACCGCAGGTTGCTCAGCTATTTTCGGCCTGATGTACTTTTATTTCTTTTAACCCCTTTTTAGCCGCTTTCTTTACAGCAGTGGGTGGCTCTTGTCCAGGTGCTCTGTACTGTGCCCTCTCCGTGTGTCCACCTCCTCCAGGGCTCAGCGGCCGCCCCAAGGGCTCTGCTGTGGCTCTCGGCACAGAGCAGAGTGGGGCCAGAGCGTGGGGAGCACAGTGGATGGTGCCTGGGGCTCTGATGGGGCTGAATCAGCTGTGGGCTATCTGTTGGAATGCTTAGTTTCAAATTAGAGATCCTGGAAAGTGCCTTTTGTTTCCTGTAATTATTCACCTCCATTAGGAGAAAACTTTGAGGATGAAGTGTGGCTTTGCTTGCGCTGATTCTTTTTGTCGGGCTTAAGGGGTTATGGGGAAGGAGAGTACCTCTGGGTGGCTTTTAAAGCGAACAGAGGAAGAACCAAACATTTTTCACTCAAAGCCCCATGGGAGATAGGTTGGCTGGCTGGACGTGCCCCCATGGATCACATTTCCCCCTTGGTGGCATCCAGCAGACAGAGGATGTATCACATTTCCTGTCCATTTACCTCCAAGGAGAGGCATCTCTCCAACTCAGTCAGGGGTGCTGACAGGAGAGTGGATGGAAATTGGCATTGCTATTAATATGTTGCTGATAAAGGAGTTCAGTTTCTGGTATTATCAATCTCAGATCAATCTCAGGCACAAAACCTATTTAAAAAGAACGTCTGACGTGCGGGTTGTGCCTAAACCGGGATCTCTGTGTCATCCCCATAAAGCAGTCAGGCTGCTCTTTCATGGCTGCTCATCGTTTAAAAAAGTTTCTAAGCATAGTCATGCAAGATGAAAACAGAAGCTTGGGTCCTGCTCATAAGATCTATGGAGACCATTGTTATCCCTATATGAAGTAAATTGGGGCCACCGCTGCATTTTTAAGTCATGGAAAACAAACCTCTCGCTGAAAGTCTAAGGGCCTCAGTAGGAGCTGCAGGATTGGGCCCTCGGAGTTCCTTTCAAGCAGATTTGAAAGCATCTCTGACTGCCTAACCCCACCATTCCTACGCCGTTATGAGATCCACGGTGTGTTTCTTTCCCTTGGATGTAAAATTGCCTATTTATGTATATCTCACCTACTGAAGTTCTGTCCTCTGTGGAATACATTTTCTAAATTTATACAAATTTGATTATTGTTGATCAAATTAGATTGCGTATTCTCCTTGTTAAGGGGTGAAATTTATGCCTGCTCATGAATCCCCCTCCTGTGGTGAAATGCTTACACCCAGCTCAATGTCTGCTAATGATGGACCATTTATAACTGAGTTCAAATATACAAAGGATGATTTATGCTTAGAGAAAATATGATAAAAGTATTTACAGATATCATTTGTTTAAATATTTATGTGTATGCAGCTTTCCTTTGAGAGTGATATTTATTCTTCTTACCTGCTTAGATTATGCTAAATATATTAATTTTGAACTAAAATTCCCATTGACTCCAAGTTTAGGGAAGGAATGATTTAGACATTCAGAACTGGTCTCCGTGCAAAGGTTTTCTGCCTGGTCTATAGAAACATCATCTGAAGAGAAGAGTGAGCTTAAAACTGGAAATCGGTTTTTCAAGAGGACTCTGTGACATTAAAAAAAGCAGCAGGAAAGCAGCAGAGCGTTACAGTAACCGCATAGTGGTAGTTTGTGGGGTCACTACTGAGATTTCTGTGTAATTGCAGAATGAGATGCTGTACGTCTAGAAGGCGATTGGCCAGATGAAGAGGCTGTGTGCAGACTGAGCTGTGCTGAGTACTCACAGACGTCAGGCTGCAGTGTGCCCGTAGCACTGCGTCCTGCTGGAGCGGGCTGCTTGTGGCCAGGGTGATCCCGTTGCTTCGGGAGCAGTGGCTCATTTCTATACCTCATTCTGCTGAAGGTCTCCCTTGTGGTTTTGGACACACCGTTCCTGCCCTCTGCCTGGCTTTTCTGCTTGTTAAAAGCTGCAGACAGTTTCTAACACTGCACGGGCGTGCTGCTGATGGCTTTGTTTTGCTCATTGTGTTTCAGTGAATAATAGCTTTTTGGAGACAAATTACTAGACAAGTCTACAGAACAACTTACTGAGTAACAAAACATTGCTTTTAAATGCTAAAATCTCTGTTGTGAAAAAACCTGTTGCGATGTAGCAGAGGCTTGAATAATTAATGTACCAGGGAGCTACTTGCCACTGTATGGAAAGGCTGCATACAACAGACAGGGTACCTGGAAATAGACTTTGCAGGACTGAGACCATATGTTAGTTCAGACAGAGCACACTTCATGCAGTGTGTTTCAGCTGTCAGAACACACTGGGAGCTGGGAGGAAAGTCTTCTTTTTGCAGGCCGTGTGATGTAATGCTCAAAGGAGTACATTCGTCTTCAGACTGGATATTAGAAGAATTATTTATCATGTTCTTGAAGTGGATCCTGTCATGTTATGAGCCACTCAGAAGAACTGACAATTATAATTGCAAAGAGATGGTGCTTGTCTCCATGATGGGGCTGAACTCCGAGCGAGCAGAACGTATGCATGCAATGTGTCCTTTTGAATATACTGTACACTAAAGGTAAATAGCAAACAAAGCTGCTATTCAAATCAGGAACACGCTGTCTTTGGAGAGGATCTTTTTGGGGGTGAAACCTCGAAATCATTAAGTGACAGACTTTTAATGGATAAATGAAATGCAGGCTTTGTGTGTCTGCAGCTTATTCTATTAAAAGCCCTCACATTAAATAGTATAAAGAGAAGTAAACAGTTGCCGATGAGACAGTGTTGAGACGTCAGAATAATTATACCCAGGGTAAAAGCCATTGTGTAAGTCAGAATAATAACATCTTCTGTACTGAAGTTCAATATTGTGTTGAACATAACCAATATTTCAATAGTTAGAGAGCTAATACTGGATGGTTGTGTGTGGTAAATAGGATCAAGTGGCACTCCATTGGTGATAGAAATTGATGATGTAATTTTAATGTCCGTATTCTGTGTTTGGACTCTGACACCTGCTTATTTTACTTATAAATTCTAACTGGGAACAGCATGAGGAATTACACTGAACAACTTTACTGTTTGTATGCACAAGGTAGTAGCCTGGAAATTGGCCTGATCATTTAGTGGCACTGAAACTAGCCAGGTCCCACAGGACAGTGGAATTGTACCAAGGCTAAACATTTTAATTCCACTGGAACTGTTTAGGCTTTTCTATCAGACCACGACACAAAATAAGCTGTAATCCCTGATTGAAAGATTTGTTTTGAGGAGATTCCAAAAAGGTATGATATGGGAATAGACTTTGCTGCTCTCTGAGAATTCATCACATTGTCCACGTTTTCTCATGTAGCTGTGTAATTCAGAAATATAAGAACAGGATGGGGATGAAGAATGTGTAGGACTGGTGCCTCAGTTGTTGAACATCTCCTATCTCCAGCACTGGGCAGTGACTGGAGTAAGAAAAAATATAATAAACAAGGGAAATGTAGATTTGAACCTTCCCCTAATATATCCTACCATTTTTTAGTCATTACCAGACTGTCATAAATCTCTTTCTTCAGGCCTCTGTGTTTATCAGGCTCAGAAGGAGTTGTATACCTTTACTTCTCAAAGAGCATTTCTATTCCAGCCTTCAAAACCTCTGCATGTCTCCTCGTGAGCTCCATGTAACTGTATGCACGGAGGAGTTGGAAAAACATAGGTGGACCCTATTCCCAATTTGTGTTTGTGGTTACTGATGAGGAATTTTTCAGGGGAATCTTATCTGTAAGGTGAACGTCAATTCCTTTGCAGTGCCTTCTTCCTTGAACTGTCAGAACACAAGCAGCATTTCTATAGTCTCTATTCCCATGAAGATAACTTGCCTTTGCTGAAAATGTGGGATGTCTCTGGCTTCTGAGAACAGAGATGAGGCGACAGCTGACAAATTCCTTTGCAATGGGGAATCTGCTTTTGCGGTCCTGCTGCAGCCAGTGGATTTTCTAGGCCTGTGGGGTACAGAAGCACCTTCCACAAAGCACATGTTTCCACAAAGTCCTTCTTCTTGGGGGAAAAGGTAGATATTGCTCCTTGAACAAGCTTTTAAGTAATGAAGCTCTAGTGTCACTGAAAACTAAAATTTATACCCCTGTTGAACAGTTGGAACAGAAGAGAGAGCTTGCATATACAATCAAAGTCTTCTGTTTACATATGAACCTCTTGGTTCTCAGCAGGAAATCTAGAAGAATTTCATTGTCCCTTAATGAGGTTTTGAGTTGAAAATGTTAATTTAAAGAAAACAAGTTTGCCAGACTTGTTACTTTTTCAGTAAATGTATTTCTAAGCATGTCTTGCTACATTTAAACAAGATGCCCAGATAACAGCCCCCAGTTCACACTTCTCATTAGAAAAGCGCTTTGTGGAGTGCTGCTTCTGCCTGGTAGTTTCAACACATATCACTCATTGCTAAGACAGGTAAATTTACAGACATTAAATGACATGAACAGGAACTAACAGTGCAAAACATAGAGGAAAACATAGGAAAAGATGTGGAAAAATTATAAAGTAAGGAGTTCCTTAAAAATTCTTTTCCAGAAGTCATTAGCATAGCAGTATCTTATAAAATAGATTGTCCTGTCAGGAATATCTCAATAAAAGTTAAATTAATAGTGCTGCTTATTAATTCATAGGGCTCATGGCATGAATAAAACAGCTTACAGCTCAGATGTTCTTGCAACTAGAAAGTCTGTGTGGATACGCGATACTGCTATTGGCCCCCGAGATGTTGAACCCAAACATGATTTAGATGGGTTATCCCACTAAGAGATCAACCCAACATTTCAGATGTGAATTAACTTCAGGCCAAACGTGATTCTGTGTCTTGCACTCTTTAAGCTTGCACTAAAATCTATGCTTTTAAACAGCATTAACAGGTGGATTGAAACTTGTGAAGACCTGTGTCCCTCAGCAATTTCCTCCTAGATCTGATACTTCGTCCCCACATAGTAGTGACTTTCTGGCCCAAAAAACAAGCTTGTACAGACTTTCAGTGCCAATATTTGGTAATCTCCTGGCTTTACTCAGATCTGTTGCATCTTCATGAATATGACCTTGACCCATCCCAGCCACTGCAGCCTCCACTGTAACCTTTCACATCTCTGTTTTTTAAACTGCTGCTTGTGCAGATACCTCACATTTTTACTTTGGATTAGGATCTGTGAGGAAAATTAGCCCTTAATTATGTTTCTTTCTAATGTTTTCAAGTTCTGTACGGTTTGAGTAATTAGCTAGTGACAGTGAGCAGAGCTACCTCACAGGTTATTACTGAAGTAACTGATATTTACGATTGATGATGGATTGTTCTCTGTTTTATGAGGCATGAGCTGTATGAGTGATTAGTTTCCCACTTTCTGCTAATTTACAGTAGCAGAACAGTTGCAGAAGAACATAAATGTAGAGGCAGCAAAGCAACAGCGACTGATTAGGAAAAGACAGTAAAGTCAGCAGTAGGATTCAGAAGGCCTAAGAACAAATGCTACCCCTTTTATTGTCTTGATTATTGCTTGAACATATTTCTTGTGTGAGCATAAAATACTTTATGTGGGATTCTGCAGTTAAAGAAAGGCAATTCATCTTCCAGGAAAATTTTCTGGATAATATCACTGATCTTTTCTTCCTTGACCTGGAATAGAACAGGTTGTGGTTCCTGGCACTGCCGGCTCACAGAGGTGCTATGTGACTCCTTAAAGCTGCTCCCAGGAATTCTCAGAGAACTTCACCTATGTCCATAACTTCATCAGGGTACAGACAGAGTGAACTTGTAGCCTGCATCTTCTTTACCTCTGATTAACCTTTCATTAAGCTTTGATTAACCTTGTTTGCCGTTCATTGGACTTCACATTTCATACTGCAGTTTGGAGGCATTATTGCATGAGAAGATTATAACTTGCCACTGTAATGCAATATACTCTTGGGTTCCTGCTGAGTGGGGACATTTGTGACAAAACAGGTGACTGTATGCATTATTCCTCCCTGTGTTCTGAAATATTGAGCTCTGCTTGCATGCAAAAGAATTTGAAACAGGTTGAAGATTCACCTTCAAAACTCTTTTTCTGTGGAACAGCACCTAAAAAGAGCATAGGATAGTTTTACAGCAAATATGTCATTATATAGTGTTTGTGTTGAAGACCAGCATTTTCTGAGAAAGTCCTTATTTTGTTTTAAATGCTGACAATGGTGGAGTTGTAGAAATGTAACAGGAGAAGAAAAGTGGTTGTAGCTTCCTCAGCAATAGCTATCTGGGTAAAATCAATGAGTTTAATCATGGTGGGAGGAATGGGTGCCAAGGAAGTAGGAATGGATTCATTGTGATTTTGTGTTCAGCTGTCTTTCCTCATTTCAGTTCGTCTTTGCGGTTTATAAAAGATGATGTATCTGGGGTGTTACTGACATGAAGTGGAGATGAATCCTGTGATTTGTGGGCACATAAGATATTCTCTCTTCACTGAATGTTTTCAATGGAAATGTACTTTAGAAGACACTGGCTTTCTTAGTACTATGAAAGCACGTGTCAATTGTGAGCGCTGCCATACACCAATGAGGAAAAATGCAATCCAAGGACTTCCTCAAGATGCTGAATTAGACATGGTGCTTGCTCTTAAAAAAACCCAAACCGTTAAACACAACAAGAAGAAAAAAAAAAAATAACCTAAGGATATGCAGATGAAAAGCATGTTGTGTTTATCTACTTATCTTTGTGATCTCTTAGATGGTTGATCAGAATGATTTTATCCCAGCCGGGCCAGCTGCCTATAGGGTGACAAAAGAGGTGGCACTTTAGGACCTTATAATCAGAGCAGAAGTAAACTGTAAGTTGTGCAGGCTAGGTTAAAACCTTTTAATAAAATGTCAGGAGAAATGGCAAAATGAGAGTTTATTACATTTTCTGAGACCAATTTTCCTTGGCTTTCAGTGACTAACTGCAATGATTATGGCTTAAGTTGGCTGCCAAAAAGAATACTTGCTAATAAATTTCAGATGGAAGATGGGGAAAAGATAAATACTAAGCCCTTGTAGTCATATATATAGGTTAAGAATTTGGGGGTGGAACTTGATGAAGTTAGAACAAAAGTAAGTCAGAATGTGATGTTAGTACATTAGGTGAGATTTTTTTTTTCAAGTGCTATGTAGATGATACTTGAATAGTGTGGGATGGTCTCTCTCCCACTTATTCTCAGAGGGAGATGAAAAACCAGAGTGACAAAAGAAATTATAAAGTAAATAATAAAGGGATTAAAGGAATCTATAGTCATTTAGAAAGGTTAGGAGTAGAAAGTCCTGCAGGCAAACAAAATTTAGAAATTCTTCAGTCTACTTATCAATTGAAGAGCAAACAGACCTGAAATTTAAGGACATTTTCATGAAAAAACATCTATTTCTAGAAGTGTTCCTTTACCAAGGACACATAAGAGTTATATTTGATAAGAGTCTAGATTCTCTGAATGTATTCCATTTATAGCTATCTTGCTAAAGGTGAGATAC
Organism: Bambusicola thoracicus; assembly: GCA_002909625.1. NCBI lineage: Eukaryota > Metazoa > Chordata > Aves > Galliformes > Phasianidae > Bambusicola > Bambusicola thoracicus. Next base: position 8,867 of record PPHD01014059.1, read on the forward strand.
CCTTGTAAATGTTGCTTTGCTTTCACAAATGCAGGTACTCTCATGAGTCTATTGTTCACTGTTGCACAGCTCTGAAGCAGTGGCCTCCAGGGTGACCTTCGCTGAGTGTCCCGTGCCTCTCGCCTCCTTGCTGGCATATGGATATCTGCCATCCATGAGCATGCCTATCAGCCCTTGCTGTTCTGAACCAGCATGGACATGAAGTGTCCTACACATGCCCCAGCTGCCTGTGTTACCACCTGCAGGCTCAACAGAGGAATGGCACTTGTGTCTGCCTGTGAGGAAGGACAGCAAGCTAAGCTTAAACTGTCGGTGTATCTGCTGCTGAGAGGAAATGCATTCTTTTTCCCCAGAAAAGATGTGATTTAGAAGACAACTATTAAAATGCAGTGTCTATGGTTCTTTGGATCTTTGTCTTGGTGAATCTTTTCAGCAGATGCCATAAACTGGACAGTATAGATGTATCCAACACTGGAAGCATTTACATAGCTTTTTTTCTTTACCAAGATGTTTCAAAGGCATTTCTACACTCTTGCAGGGATTAGTGAAGGTTTGACATTAATTCGAGTTTTTCTTCCTATACTTTTTTATGTCCACAGCCAAGTAAGCCAAGAACGTTAGGTGATATTGAGACCACGATCACCGTAAATCTCCATCAATAAGCTTGTTCTGGAGATCTTAAAGTAATGTTGAAGGGAGATACAGTCTCTTCTTGTTAACAGTTGGCAAGTAAGGATCGTACAGCTTGTACTTCATTTGGGCTTTGATATCCTTCCCCCACCTTAAACTCTTCCTACTAGCTGAGAGACAGAAGCCTGAGTTCATACTACTCAATTACAGAGGCAGAGGGATTCATCCATGGCCAAATGGCTTTGCTGTCTCCTTCCAACCTGAGCATTCCTGTGATTCTATATTTTCTACATATTGTAGAAATTGTATTGTGGTGCAGATGTGGGATTTCTCTAATCTTCAGGAATAGGTTAAATCGCTGTATCATATATTTTGATGTTCAGAAAATGAAACTGAAATTTCTTATTTTGTGTTGCTTATACGAAAGGACATGAGGTTCAACACAGAACTGGAAGCCCATGGAAGCAAATGGGAAGTCCTGAACTCAGCCTTGCTTCCTTCCTTGTGAACAGTATAAAAGCATCCTTACTGAAATCATTTATGTATGTCAACAAATATCTCATGTAACAGACCTGAATAGGCTGGTAATAAAATAAAGCAAAGTAATTTAACAAAGAGCAGCAAAGCACATTGGTTTCTCCCTAGTGGTAACCAGACTGTAGCGTTTCCTGCTGGCTTACGTTGCTTATTTGCTCATGGATTATTATTATTTTTTTTTTGATTGACCCAACAAAGAAGAGTTTTGTTGTAAGAAAATGCTTTCTTGAATTTAGCTGTGGGAACCAACACAACTCAAAGAAATGGAGCTCATTCTAGATGGAGTTGATATTTTCAGAGAAACTCTTCAGTCCTTAAGCCAAATGTTTAGAAGTAAATGCAGAGTATGACAGACTGAACACTATTAGATATTTTGGAGGTTAACTGGGGCTTATTGTCTAAAAAGTTTGGGAATGGTTCAGGAGTTGGACTTGATGATCCTTATGGGTCCCTTCAACTCAGGGTATTCTATGATTCTGTGTCCTCGTTACCAATAGTCACCACCATCTCTAGCTGATTTGGATAGAGAGAGCTAGCTGATGTGGTCCAAAATTATCCTGGACCTAAGTAACAAGTGTGGGTGACCAAGGGTCTAGCACTTTTATTTAACGGTATAAGCAAAGCCAAAGAGGACCAGAAAACCTCTTTCAACTTTGCTAAGGCAAGTTTGAGTCTCTTTCTATTAAATAGAAGATATTGTTCCAGGGTAAGGAAGAACTGAAGAACAAGAGTTTTCCTCTATTTCTAAATGAAACCTTTTTCTCCAACTTCACAGATTTGCACTCACTTTCTTTCACACTGACCTTATTAGGGATCACCCCTTCATCTGTGTGTTCATGTGCAACAAAGCTGGTCAGTCAACTGAGTAACATGTTGTTTTACTGCACGTTTATCTTCCATTTGCTGAGCTCTCTGAAACCAGTCTGAGCTGCTGCTGCACATGCTTCTTGGTCTTCCTTTTAATTAAAGGATATATATTTCTTCCCATGTGGCTATAGGTCCCTCTCTTTCCTTATGTAGTTGCGAGAAGCATGAGTAAAGAAATTGCTACTGATTATTGATGTTTAGCGTATTTTAGCAGGCTAAATGTGGGTCATGGTCTGACAATTGAAAGGGTCAGGCTTATAGTCTGACAGTATGCTTCAGTGTGTGTAGGTGCATTTTATCTGTATTAGTGAGAATTAGAGATCATAGACCAGTTGTATATATATATATATATTAAAGGAAAATCAGTTTGTACCAATAGGAATCACTTAATTCTGCCTTCTGAGGATTCAAAAGGTATGTTTACTCTTGCATTAAGTGCTAAATACCAGAAGCTTGAATTTAAGCAGGGGATTTTCCTCCTCCTATGAACTCCCTGAAAACCTTAGTGAAGTCTTTGCGTGTACCGTTTCTTTGCAAATTATAAATCTGAAGAAACCCAAGGATCATTACTTAATCTGGGATAAAGAAGGGTGTGTATTTAACACGAAAAGAAATTATGTGTTTACATTGTCTACAATGAAGCCAACTGTGAAACGCTCTGGTGTTAGGATATAGTTTTGTGTTGCCTTAAAACAGAGCGCAGTGGAGGGCAGTGTTCAGCATGTTGGACTTGTCACAGAGATGTGATTTTTGACTGTGAGGCCCTTCATGTGACAGAAGTTGCTTTTGCACTTGAGGGAAAGGGAGAGTTTTTTGTCTTTGTCTGTGGCTTGAATTTTTCAGATCTTGCTAACTTTAAATGCTTAGATTGTTTCTGACTACTGCACCACTCTTAAGTCTCCATAAGGAAATAAACCTTTATTTTCTGCAGAAGACAATGATTTTCTTGTACAGATTAAGTGGTTCTGTGTCTAAGCTACTCTTATTTCGATAATTCCTACAGCATCATTCTAAGCCTCTTCCATCTTCTTGTCTATTTTAACTTACAGTGGCTAATTTGCAGAACAAGTGTGTCTTCTCTAGTTTGCTTCCAAGGGAATTAACACATAATGAAAGTAATCTAGATCTACAGAAACCAAGTAGAGCAAGCAGCAAATGAAGAGCTGAATGAAGAACAACATGCACATAGTCCTCTTGGGTTTTCCTTCTAAAGAGAATTGTGGTTGTTTTTTTTTTTTTTTTTT
>PPHD01014060.1:0-16942 GCA_002909625.1 Bambusicola thoracicus
GACCCATTAAAAAATCCATTACCAAAAGAAGATGTTTGCAAGTTTTTTCCAAGTGTTTCACTTGGTTTGGATGGCTTTATTTTTCCTGCAATGCTGTAAGTGTGGTGCTGACTGTCTTGCAGTGAGAGACTAGCTAAGGCAACTGCCAGAGCATCGTGAAGAAATGGGGAAATGGATCCATAGAGCAGGGGAGCTCATCCATCTTCAACTGAAAACTCCCTTCAAGATCAAGCCTTTCTACAACTCTCAGCTTGGTAACTTATCCAAATGCCCTTTCCTCCCAGCAGATAAGACCACACAGGATCTTACCTGCATATCACATTATCTTGACAAAAGCCAGTGCCAAATGCTTTGGAAAATGATGCAGACAAACAAACAGAAAAAGCCTCTGTGATGGGCAGATAGAGGATAATCTAATCTCTCCCAAGCAATTCTTCACCTTCACCCCTAAACTCACCTCCCTTTAACCTGCTTTACTCCACTGCCTGCTCCTTCAAGAGAAACGACCTTGTAGGCATCATGCGAAGCGTTGGATGTAGCACCTAAACATCTTCTGTAGTGGACAGAAACAGCCTGAAGATGTCTGATGCTCAGCAACCACTTAAATGTGGGAATTGCTTCTAAGTCACTTAATGTTTAATTTCTGGCAGAAAGGAAAATATGCTGAGCTTCCTTCGGTACCCCTGTAATTGCTTCTGAGCACCTGCTGCATTTCCAGCCCTAAGACCCTCTTGAAAAACTCAGTGCGGTATCACTCACATCCTCATAATAGTCTCTGGAATCAAAAGGACCAAAGCCATAGCACAAAGCCACCAATCCCAATTACAAGTGTTATGCAAAGTCCCCTTCTGTCTTTGGATAAATCTCACATCTACGTTCCATAGGAGAGCACAAACCTGTTTACATCCTTTAAAACATGTTGGGAGGTCGTTTCCTGACAAAACAAAGACAGTTTAAGGCGTATTTGCTGTCTGTTTCTGCATGTTAAGAAAAATTTTGATTACAAGTGGTAATTAATTGATCACATACAGAGAGCGTGCTTTGGAATTGCTGTGAATGAAATTGCATTGAAAACAGCCTAACGAGGACATCCTCAAATATTTGAAAACAGGCAGAGCTGCAGAATGAATGCTGAATGTCATTCAAAGCTGATAATAACCATAATTCAATGCCAGTAAACAAATAAACAAAACCTTTTGGGCTAACAATTACTGAAAGAGTTTTAAATGGCTGATTACTATCATAATATCTGTAATGGAGAACAGCTGAATTTCTGCATGCCATGAAGAGCCCGCTGAAGTAGCAAGGAATGTTTTGTACATGGATGATTTACCTTCCTTTGCGGTGCATAATGAAATCAAAACTATACGTCCATACTGAGTGGGAATGGTAAGAGCAAGGGTCTGTCAATGTCACAGACTTTATTTTCCTCAGTAGCCAAGGGATAAGCCCATATTTCTCCATGTCATCTTTCTGAAGCACTTATAGTTCAGTTCACATTAACAAAATGGAAAATTCCTAAAGGTAAATGGAAACAAACAACAGCAGAAAAAGAACTAATTAAATTGAAACAAAGAAACCCCCAGAGGTAACAGAAGAACAATCAGACAACACTGGGCAACTAGGCAACCAAAGCAACTGCTTTAAATGCCAACAGCTTCCTTGAGCTCTCTTCTAAGAGTTGAGACAATGCTTATGCTCCTCATACACAGGAGAACCTGGCTCACAGCTCTCCTCTTCCTCAAAGAAGATTTCCTACCTCTGGGAAAGGGAGTGCAGCTGGGAGAGCAGCTATGGGGCAGAGGAGGTGCAGACCATATCAGGGCTTGCTTGGGGCAGCAAAATCCCAGAGCTTGTGGGAAGGGCTCTTGGACAGCAGCTGCCCTGAGCAGCTTAGAGCACTAAGACCCCAGATTCCTTACCCTGAGGAAAGGAAAGAGAGAAAACAAAGAGATGGTCACCTAGACTCAGTCCCTTGCTCATAAGTAACTGCATTGCAGTAGCTCAAGGCTGTATTTGCAGGCTTAGCTCTGGCAAGAGTGCAACACAGAACGCATGTGCTGTGTATCAGGCTGCAGGCAAAGGGATCACTGATTGCCTATAATTCCCTTGGGTACAGTGCCTGCCATGTTCTCCCTGTGTTACCAGGGCTCTGAAAGCCACCCAAGCTGGCATTCAGCAGGGTCATTCTCCTTCTCTCCCTCCCTCTCCTAAGAGTGCAGGGAAAGCTTTGCTGCTCACCAGGAATGATGTGTTATCACTGCTCCTTGGAATTTCAATGTGTATTTATTATGTGTGCGCAAAAGATGGACTCTGCTTGGCTGGGGCCTGCAGGCTCAGTGCTTGCTGGTGGATGGAGACATATTCCAGTCCCTCTGGGTAGGTTTTCTTTGTAGAGCAGGCAAGAGGTAGACTTGTGGCAAACAGCATTACCCGTAAGTAATTTTCCCTTACTTTATATAAGCAAATGCCTTTGATATACAACAATCCCTGATGTGTTCAGGTTACATGCTTATTTTAAGATCTTTTGTTTACTTTATGATCTTCATAGGTCATTGACATCCCATTTAGCTCTAGTGACCCTGTTTATACAATTGCAATATACATTAAAAAGCGTTCCTTTGGATAACATTAACATTCTTGATCTTAATCCATCACATGGGCTAACAATAGCTCCAGCTCAGATGTGTACGTAACTGTTAAAAGCTTTAATGTAGAATCCAATACACATATCGAGTGGGAGAGGCCTGATCAAACAGATTGGTTTTCTTTTTTCCATTCTAAGTGGTAGAGGATCCAGAACTATGTAAACTGTTGCGAAATGCACTGGAGGATCCCTCCAGCCACCACTCAGAGCAATTATGTTCCCTTGAACATAGGGCTTTTTCTTCCCCCCTCTTCAGCATGTAATGCTGTGGATGAAGCACAACCACATTCAGGAGCTGCGGTCCCTGTTGTCTCACTCACTGAAAACCCAAGTCTGTGCCAGCCTGGCACTGAATGAACTGCCCTGGCAGAGGAGCAAACCTTGCCCAATGGCTGCTATTGCCCATGTCTGACGGGCCAGTAGCACTTCCTGGCAAAGTCATTGGGAAGCTAGGTTACCTATTACATGTTTCTTAACTCATCTGCTGTTTCTCCACTCCTGGCTACTCTATCCCATAGCTGCATTAGAGACAGCAAGAAGGACCCTGTGGGATGTGAGGTTTGAAAAAGGCCGTGGCTTGCCCTAGATCTGTCGCATCTGAAAGACCAAAAATATCTCCAACTCCTGCAAAATGCTGTAGCTGCATCCACCAAATGGGCGCTTAGTGAACAGAGATTATTGATATGTGTGCAGTAGATCCTATAGAAATCAACAGGACAATAGGAAGATCAGCTAGGTTGCCTTAAAACCACCCAGAAAGCAAACATCATCATCTTAATGCTGAGGCAGCAGTGAGTCTTGGGTGGCATCATGGCAGCAGTGTCAAGTCACGAAGCTGAGAAAGCCTGTGAAAAGGAGAGTCTGATGCTTTTTGTTTTACTGGCCCTGATAATAATACAACAGGTCAACACGCTGTGGGGTGAGGACAACACGCATTAAAAATTCTGTTCTTTTTCCCAGCGTTTGGATCTGGCTGAGTTTAGAGGATTGGATTCCAAGTAGGGCCTTGCATGCCAGCCTTTAGACCCTGCTGGATTTATGACTGGCCAAGGAATAGCTGCAGAGGTGAAGGACTGGACAAGTGGTCTCTATAAGTCTCTTCCAGCACCCCTTCTTGCAATGCTGCTTTTGCAGTAGCTCTGATCGTTTGGGAAATATCCACCTTGCAGACTTGATGGAAGTCACAAAACGTGGCCATAACTAGGATGGGATGGCTCTTCTTTCTGCCTTTTTTTTTTTTTTTTTCCATTCCTCTATAGGTTCAGAAAACGACACTTTGGCAGACGCATTAATGTCTTTTGGGTTCAGCCCATATTTCCCGGGAGACTGGGTTCAATCGCAGGGTAAAAGGAGAGGAAAAAGAAGTAATAAGGAAAGATCTGACCCAGTTGCCATGACACACCAAAGGCAGGACAAACACGCCAAAGAGGACGTCACATGAGGAGAAAAGAGAGCAGTAGAGAGAGGTGTATGACACGTCCATGGATCAGATGATCACTGCTACAGCTCTGGCACATTTAAGCTATGTCAGCCGTCCCACCACCAGACCCTCTGTCATGTCATGTATTCCTAGAGAATTGGAACAGAACTTGGGAAAGTCGGGCTGATGACTGACTGCAGGAACTGGGTTTCAGGGGGAGACTGCCAGCACTCCCACTCAGCCATGAGCAGATCCCCTTCTAGGGGAATGAAGCCAAAGGGTAACTGATATCATTCCTCAGGAGGCCTTTGCTTTTTTTTTTTTCTGTAAGTATAGGTAATTTTTCTTCCTGAGCACTGCACTGGGAGCCAGGCAAACTCCAGTGCTGTGAGCAGTTCAGGCATGAAGATCTTTCTCCTTATAAAAGAGCAGTTGTTTTCTCTCTACATTATTTGTTGGTTTGTGGTTCTTCTGTTACGGACAAAAGCTTGGTTCAAATTGACCAGTATTAAAGTCTGATTAAAGTAAAACCTCTAACTCAAACATAAGATATCCATTCTTTCAGGCAGACAACGGGCAGGATGTGTGCCGTCCATCCCAGAGCAAACTGGAACCAAAATTCCAACAAGGGTGAGCTCCCCTGAATTCATGTACAGGATTTTTGTGGCCAATGATGCATCAAGTCGTGACAGCACTAAAACCCCCAGTTCCTCCCTTGAAGGTCCAGGTTCTCACTGGAGATAGTCCAGATGCGGACATGCCTTTCCAGCACAAGACATGAGTATCAGTGTGTATTTTAGCAGCTGCATCAGTGTTCTTGTGGGTATCAGGGATGGGAGCACAGCGTGGGGAGAGCAGTTGAGGCCCTCAGTTTCACTCCAGAAATGATAAGTATCACCAAGGTTGGTCTGGCATTCATGGAGATGTTCAGGTTTTAAGCAAACAGAGAGCAGAGGCAACCTCTGCAGGATGGGCAACGAACCTGCCACACTGGCTTTGCCAAAGCCACATTTAAAAACCTTTCTATAAACCAGTTTGATGGAGCTCTCTTCAACACCTTCGAGCTGCCTGAACCACGATATTATTTAAGTTTCCCCCCCTCTTTTTTCTTTCACTTTTTGGGCAAGTGCCACCAAGCAAAATAAACAATCTGATGCTGAAAGGCTTCCCCCACTTCACATGAGAAAGGAAGAGCAGCAAATCACAGCGGCGTCTGGCTCTGAACTCCCTGGTAAGCTCCAGGACGTTTTTACTGACAGTACTTTCTCAAGGAAGGTGTGAACAGCAGTGGAAGAGCTCCTTATAAATCTGGAGAGTCCACCCCCTCTGCGAGCTGAGCTCTCCAAAACACCAGTGCGTATTTCCAGCCGCGTGACTCGGCAGCTATTGACAAAATCCACTGCAGCTGAAGAAATGAGGATGCTTTTGAAGCCAGTGAGTGTTCCTCAAGATGTTTTCCTTCCTGCACGCACACGGCCGGTGAGACAAAGCGAGAGGAAAAGCAAGAGCGGCACAGCGGTTTTTGGTGATGGTTTCAGACGTTTATATTGGAATGTGAACATTTTCGCTTCCATCCTAGCTTCTCCTTCTGCTTGCTGCTACAGGGAACAGCATTCGGATGGCACTGCACTCTGCTGCCGTAATGATGGAGATGTCACTAATTTACCATTTAGACTTCACTGCCTATAAAACAGGAGGAGGAAATGGGCTGCGAGTATGATAAGGCGCAAACTGCATCTGTAACACAAATACACTTGAAAACTGGGAGGCAAAAGGGGAAATTAGAAACAATCAGCTAACAGCATCTCTCCAGCAGCCAGCATCATGGTGAACATGCAGGATGGTTGCAGGGCCACCAGCCCCCAGCGCCCACCTGCCTCCTACTCACTCCCCAAGTAAAGCCATATGCAGTTCTGGGGAGCTGCCCAGCCCTGCAGGGCTAGGAGTGGGGTGCTCAGGCTGGGAGGCCCTACCCTTTATCCCACCTTGGATGTGCTCTCCAAACACAAAGTACCTTTGTGAAACCTCCAGCGTGTTTCCTGGAGCTCCGCAGAACCTGCCAGATTTCTTACATGTTTTCCAGGGAACCCAAATTCACCCAGACTGCTCTAGTCCAGGAGTGTGAAATCTTATTTTCCAGTTCTTTGCTCATATTTAATGAGCTGTCTCCTCTGTAACCTCCCTTGGAGAACGTTTTGAAGCACCATGTACTTCTTTCCCTCTCCTCAACCAGCACGACTAGCCTCTGGCATGAACCCCAATGCCTATCTTCCCAAACTCTGCTGCCAGTATTCAGTACCACAACTCAGATATAGACTGTGTTGGCCTTCTCTTTGGAGGAAGAGCCCCCAAAAGAGGTCAGAAGTGCAGCAAAGGGCACCTACCCTGCTGCTTCTTTGGGAACAATCCCAGCTTAATGTGAGCTGCTGCTTGTGCTGAAGAGCCTCCAGGAGCCTCAACGACTCTGCCCCTAAAGTAATGCTCCATTTTCCCCCTAACTACTACTGACTGATTAAATGAACCTCAGCGTACAGCAGGTCTTCACTGCTGTTGTTATTTTCTGTGTTACTGTTTTTTGGATAAGATATACTTAGGGAAAACACTAGAGATCTCAATTAAGCAGCTGGGTGACTTATAAATATATATTTATGTTTGAAGCCTAAGTGGCCATTGGCTTCCCTACTGTTTTACTTAGCTAACAAAACAACTCTATCAAAGTAAGTATTATTCCAAAACCCAACTTCCTGTGCAGAATGCTCCCATGTGCTCCATCAGTCTGCTTCTCTGATGAACTACATCGTTTCTTATAAACTGTCCATGGCCCATAAATTTCCAAGCATAAAGGCTATTACTGTGCTGTGCAAATCTGCTGAGAATTTTATCCTTATAACTTCATTTCATTCGGTTGCAAATGAGTTTGGTAAGAAAGTTAATCTGCAAACTTTTTTTTTCCCCTCTCCTCTTCTGCTTTCAGGGTTATTTTGATTAGTGACACTCACTTGATTTAGTCCTGAGGTGGGTTTTGTTTTGACTGAGTTCAGTTCAACAGCCTCTGCCTCAAATTAGCTCCCTTACACTCAGGAAAAAACATCTCAAGTATTCCTTTCCCCAAAATCTAAAAAACAAAATTCAGAATAAATGACAGATGAAAGCAGATCTGAGTTTGGTTTTGGGCCACCTAGTAACAAATACTGTAAAGTGAGCATATTTTCTGAACCGAATAGAAGACCCATAGGTACACTCTATAAAAAATGTTTTTTTCCTTTCCATCCTCAGCCTCAGAGAAGCAGGAAACTGAGGATATCTTTTGTGTGCGCATGCAGATGGAAACCTCTTACTCATGTTTTGCTTGTTTTAACTCTCACAATTGCCTGTTTACTTTAGGACTCCTGTTGTCATGTGGAGCAGACAAATCTTTGAACAAATTGCAGTCAAAAAATGACTGGATTTGCCATTGGGTGCAGCACATGGCTTGTGCTTCCCCTGGCTTGATTCCAATTTACGTAACAATACAAATTAGACTTGCTCAAGGCCATTGGAGTTGTAGGGGGGAAAAAGATGAAATAAGTCATAACTCTCACAGCTTTCTTCCTCTAAGTCCCAAGAGCAGTCAATCGCAAGCAATAAGGAAAAATAATGGGAATAGGGACTTTCTGATATCTTGATTCTGGAGACTTCATGACTACCTTGTACTAATTTGATTACGCTCAATTTAAGGGGATTTTATTGACAGATACCCCAGGAAATATGACTTGGAAACGCTGTGCTACCTTGGGATATCACCAAACGTTTGACATCGGGGAACTGAAACAAAAACAGATGTTTTAGGGAATAAGCAGCTTGAATATATCACTCATAAACCAATTAAAAGTTTCTGCAGCAAGCTGACATTTCCCATGAAGCAAGCAATGGGAGTAAACGTAAATTGGTTGGCTGCAAGCTACGGAGCAATTCCCAGCCACAGCCGTTATTTTTATTCCTTTTTTACTGCTTTGAAAAGGATGCTTGGGTTAAAAAAAATGCAAAGTGATAAGGGAGCAATCTCACCTTGTCACTCCCTAACCTAGAATCTGCCTTTTCCCCTTCACACTTCTATTCTTTGCTCATTAAGCAAACAGGGAGATACTCCCGCTATTGCTGGGCTCTTCAGCAGAGGCTCTCGGCGATCTGTTGTCCGAGGATGCTTCAAAACAAGGTATGGAAATTGTTTCTGTTTCAGGTGGTTTTTTTTCCCCAGGACACCATTTTTCCCCCCCTTTTGCAGACCCAAGCAGAAACATTTAAGCACGTGATTAACTTTAAGCATTAAAAATTCAATGGGATTTAAGCACGTGTTTAAAGGCAAACATATGCTTTAGAGCTATGCTGAATAGGAGTGGTTTATTGAATCAAGGCCATAGACAGGTTAATAAAATGGGTTAATATATGCAATCTGGAAACAAAAATTAAGCAGTGTGTTTCTAGAATATTGGCATTACAAGCGCTGCCTCATTCTAGCACAATTCCCCAAATTACTGCTGGCTTCGTAACGCCCTTGACACTGTCTATCTCTCATTTCTTGAAGAAATGCAGATTATTGTACCAGATTACAATCAGCTGGCTAACACACAGCTCCACGCCAATGATTTTATCCAGAGCAATTCTGAACGACGTGATCTCACTTCAAAAGGAGCTCATCCGCAAAAATTCATTTACAAAAGAACAAATCTTCCACATCTTTGCACAGCCGCATATCTACAGTTCCCCCTATATAAATACCTATGTGGTGTGAGTAAGGTATAAAAGATGTTGTGCTGAGTATTTACTCTGGAAGTGGATCCGCATAGGTGCCTGCTCTGTGACAAAAAAGTACGAGTTTGTGCTCTCAGACATTTCTTTTCAAGAGATCCTAAAACCCACCACAAATACTTAAGCCAAGAGCAATAACGTGGTGTCATATACTCACAGTATAGAGCAGTAACACTCCACATTTTGACATCTGCCCAGACAGATGTTTAGAACGGAGTTCCTCGGATTCTTTCTTCTTTGTTATTTATTTATTTATTTAAAGCTGGGTGGAAAAAAATCTGGGAATCATCTTTTACATCGAAGCTACTTAGTACAATTTAACTGTCAACAGTTTAATTCATTCAAATGTAGACTTACTGTGGAAGCCAACAACTCGCAAAAGCCTTCCACCAAAAACGAGGGGAGGAAAAGAAAAAAAGAGAGCCTCCCAAAATTTAGCCAGCAAAATCCTGACCCCACGGGGGATACGGCCACGTTTACAGGACACACGCGGAGTAATGCTTTAAAAATCACACTTTTTACTGGCAAAATTATCTTCCCATGGGCAACCTCAACACTGACGCTTAATAGACATTTTGCCACTATTCTCCTTCCAACAGACAGTGCTGATTCTTCATCCGTTTTGCCCATAAGCAACACCTCTGATAAACATCAACGTGTATTCATGCTTAAAGCAGTTGCAGAGCGATTTTTTTTTTATTACTCCCCATGTCTTGTGATTTCTGGGTTTGAGATTCATGTTGAAACGTGCACATTACCACATGCTGACTGCCAAATTCATTACAATGTAGATCATGTTTTAGTGATATTCCTTTAAACAAAGTTAGCTTGATTTTTAAGTGCTTGCTGGTTAGCTTATTTATTATGAAGATTTGTCAGGCAGCACAGTAAAGTTAATCAGTAACCAATAAAAGATTTAAGTTCAGAGATATAAACTGCTTGATTTATTACTCACAAAGGTTTTTGGCTCCTCAACAGGAACTAAGGAAAACATGTTGTTACGGTTACTTTGGAAACCGATACCTTTTTGTACCCTACTAATAGAGAGGAATCTGAGTGGGGAACCTATGGTTCCCAGCTACGCGGACAGCATTTTCCGTACTACGCAAATACAGCAACAACACAACTTGCCTTGTTAGGCAGCCCCGGTAGGGACTCAGGGATCTGTTTCACCCTTCGCATCAGCAGCTCCATCTCACTCTGTGTGTGTTGCTTCCTAGTTTATAATTTTTGCAATCTTCAACAAAAATCAATCTGACCGCACTGTTTTCCAAGCAAAGGTGCCATCTGAAGGGTACTTACGGCAGCAGTGTTGCATTACAATCTTCTCCATTATGTAAATCCCAAAGAAGAAAATCACAATGTCAAATACAGTTAAAATTGAACGTAAATTATCCCGCTGTAATTTTTTTTTTCTCCTACTGAGCACGTCACCCAGTTTCACTCCACAGCTGCTCTGGTGAATGTTAAGCAAGTTTTTCCCCTACCCGTGGTCTATGAGATGAGCACACAGCATAACGTCAGCACAGGCTGCCTGGGATAGGCACTACGCAGGGTTTTCCAAAGGCCAGCGTCATTTTGGTTCAGGGTGACTGAGATAAGTTTTCAAAAGCTACTTGAGCACCGAAGCCCAACTGATACATTCTGGGGATGTTTAACCTGAAATTACACTTTGATTTTAAGATCTCACTGTGCTTTAGGGCCAGATATAGTCAAGCACGACTGAAACTGGACTGCGAACATCTCTGCACATCCTATATGCACTACTTAGGGCATGGATGTCTCAACACCACGCAGAAACCCGGCTTTCCTTCTCAGAGACAAGATCCACCTCCTCAGCCATTCAGACACAAGCGGTTCTCTGTCAGCCCAAATGGTTCATCAAGCTCACACTTGTGTTCATACCATTATACCAGCAAAAGCACTGGCTCTCCCCCAGCCCCTGCAAGGCTCCAGCCACTGCTTTTGACCCTCCAGACACACAAAGCAGCTCACAGTGCCCCCGCACATATAGATTACCAAGTAAATGATGGCCAAATGTGAAGTGTGGGGTCAAACACGCTCTCCATCAAGGCGTTGTGATGACATCACCATAAACCAAGAGGGCAAAGCTCTGCTGGTTTATGATGTCACCAGCAGGCTCCTCCGGGTTGCTGCCATAGTTCATGGTCATTATTTTCCATCCACAGGAGGCATGTGGCTGAGCCTACCTCCACAGCTTCCTCCAGCAGTTTTTTGGGGGGGTCAAAATGCACCCCTTGGGAAGCAACTAAGGAGGCTCATCAGCTGCAGTTCCTCCCACACGTCCCATCAGCTGTGAGTCACTCATTCCCCTTTGCTCCTTGCATCCCAGAGGGCTCTGATCCACATCAGCTTTCTTTTCATGTGTATACATAACTATTTTTTGCATATATATACTCACATATTGCATACATATAGCTCATATCCAGCATATTTTACACACGCACATATATATAATAATAAAATTTTCATCTGTATTCCATCTCTAAATGCATGTTGTGTACCCATGTAACCTATTTGCAGCCGGTGCTTGCTGATGAGTGGGCTCACCACAAGAGCTGGGAAGAGAACCAGCAGGAGGGCAGAGGATATGGCCACATCCCATACAGGCTGGCTGCTCATTCTTTATACTTTTTATTATTTTGCAGAGGAGGCACAGCTACAAAGGGCTCGTTAACCCCCACCATCACCACAGCGGGCAGCAGCCACAAGCCACTGATCTCTGAAAGCTGCTGGATTTCCTGCGCGCAAAGATCTCTGCCTACCTGCTATGGGGCAAACCACTGCTTTCCATCAGCCCCGGGCAGAAGGCACAACAAGGACGTGAATCTGGCAGGAAAAATGCTGGAAGATGGAACCTCCACTTGTCCTCACCACAGATGTAAAGTTGGGGATCCCGCTCCTGCTCGTGTTTGTTTCAGAGACAGGCAGGAAAGTGCATCATCTGGTGGCTCTGGCACAGCCAGAGCAGCACACCACAGCTGGATAGCTGATCTGTGCCTCTCGCCTCGCTGAGAGGCCTACCACATGCTACGAAATGCTTTAATGTCCCTTTAACATTCCGTATAAATAATTTCCGTATCCATTCAGCCGTGCTCACATGTGGTCCTTTGAAAGAGTTAAGTAAAAATTACAGTACCAATATATCTTTGAGATGAAACAATGACATTTATAGGTCATTGTAATCCATGCATTAATTAATTTTATTCCCAGCCTTTCATATGATCCATATGATGCCTTCTCGGTGCTAAATTTGGCCTATGGGGTTCTGTTTTAGCAAAAAGTTTGAAAACTACCCTTGGAGTTAGCTTTAGTCACTGAATATCTGAGTGTTACAGGGGAGGGTGGGTAAATAAACATGCATTCCCATAGCAACCCATTGCATCCCTTCTGGGCACAAAAAACTCTTCCAAGAGGGAAGCATAGAATCACAGAATGGCCTGGGTTGAAAAGGACCACAATGATCATATGTGCAGGGTCGCCAACTACCAGACCAGGCTGCCCAGAGCCACATCCAGCCCCCGGGGATGCCTCAAGGGATGGGGCATCCACAACCTCATTGGGCAGCCTGTTCAGTGCGCCACCGCCTTCTGTGTGAAGGAAAGAGGCATGGTGTTCTGATGTCCAGCCAGGGATGCACCCATAAGCAAACACTTCTGGGGGTCACTACAGGTGGTGAGGGAGGATCCCACCTCCCTCCCTCTGACACACAGACCATGTCCACGTGCCCCGTGCCCCTGGGTGCCACCCAGAGACAGCTCTCTGTGAGATTCTCCATCTGAGAGCTGTGCAGAAGAGGTCTTTTAATTGGCAACGATTAAATGTTTTGCTGTTTAACAGTTTATTCTATTAGTGATATGAGGGCCCTGATGTGATAATCTCCAATTATCAGTAAGGGAATGGAATGCATAAATCCCACTATGCAGCAACAACAGTAAATTAATACGTTAGTTTTTCCTTCACAAAAGTCAGTTCCAAGTCCTGCTGAAGAGGAAGAGGTGCAGAGGAGACCTCTGGTCAGCTTGTCTCAATCACTCTGAAAGCATTTGCAGCTTCTCTGCATGTCTAAAGCTCAGCCTGGCAAACCAAAGGCCTTAGAAAATGGATAGCAAGGCCACAGCCTCATCCCGTGCCAAGGAAGCAGCAGCACTGAGCTGGACTAAAGGAGGAATTTCAGGGAAGTACTTCCCTCTGAAATGGTGTTTCTGTGTCCCACTGTGAGCCAGTTTGTCTTACAGTGGGACGCATAGTGCAAATTGCAGCTGAAGCATCTCTAGTACGTCAACCTACACGAAGATGGATCTAAATCCAGCACAACCCAACAGTGTCATGGCTGTATAGGGTCTGACCTCAGCAGCCCTTCCCACTCCTCGTGGTGCAGGAAGCAGGCATGGGGAGCATGCTGCTGATAAGGAGCAGGAGGGGGAACAGCTCAACTGGAGAACAAGTCCCAATATTTTCCATACGTCTGTGGATTTCCCTTGCAAATTTCACAGCATCCATCCCACCTAGCAGATTTCATATTTAGTTAGCCTCTTACACATATACCTTTATCCACACACACAAGCCAACACCACCAGCAAGAGAAGGAGAGTGATTCGGAGGCTGCTTACCTTGCCAAGCTAGAAATGCACAGAAACAGATTAATATCAGTTAACAGAGACTGTCTTCCAAGCCAGTATATCTGAGCCAGTAGATCCCATCCAGAGAGAGAGTTGTGAGTAGAAAGAAGTGCCCCTCCTGCTGCCCACCATGCTGTGGATATCCCACCTGCTGGGTGAGGAGAGCAGGGCTCCCACCTAACACCTTGTGGAACACAATAGCACTTCCATCATAACTTCCAAAGCCAAAATAGGACAAAGCCCTGCTCCCAAGAACTACCTCCAGGAGAGGCTCTGTCACTCTTGGTCAGCAGATGTGATGGCAAGACACAGAGCTGCTCTGTGCTACTCCTTGGTTTCAGAATTACTGCCTACTTTCTTAACAAATTACTCCATTAACACTACAAAGTGAAGGACTGAGAGTGAAGAATAACACACCAGAGAGCCCCTAGGCTGCTACTTTGGATTAGAAGAGTCTAATTTAAGTAATCTAAAGCAAATTCAGCTTTCTCAAAGGCTGCAGTCCAACCTATAAACCTCGGGCCCAGCAAGCATGACCGTGTGCCATGGAGGCGCAGTGCATCAGCACAGAAACATCCACTCTATTCAACACCTTCCAAAACCTTTTCTCCTCTCATTATATATACAGTTGATACCAACTGTCTCTGATAGATGTGTGGTGGGAGAGTACATATAGCTCCAGTAATGGGCTTTCTTACTCATCTCCTGCTTTGGGCTTGGCACTCACAGCAGTGAGACTTTAGTTTTGTTAGATGGGCCGATGCATTGTGCTTTTTTCTTTTTAAAGGATGTACACCCTCATGTTTTAGGGCAAAAGGCAAGCACTGGGGATGAAGGGTCCTCCATAAGGATGACTTTTCAGCAGCTGGAGCTGTTCCCTGTGACCCTGCAGGAGAGGCTGAAATCCCCAACCTCACCACTGGAACTGTGGGCACAGCAACCTTATGCTGCATGAGATGAGCAGCGGGCCTTCCAAAGGCAGAACTCAGACTGCTTTTAATCAGAAAACTCACCAAAGTACATTGATCAGCTGCCTCACAGCTCACCCACCTGGGGGGCTGCAAGGGGAGGAAGGTGGGACTGGGGCTGCAATGATATAGCAGCATACTAGGTCCATCCAAAGCAGCACAGGGTCACATCCACCTGCAGGCTGCAGCCCCATGCTGCGTGGGACAGATTTATGGCACATCCCCCGCTGTTGGGGCCGTGCCTGGCCCCCTTTGGCAGAGCTGGTGGTAAGGACAAGGACCTCCCTAACGCAGGACTTGTCATAATACAAGAGGTCCTGCGGCTGATGACACATCTCCTTGCTTGGATGCTGAGCAAGACCTGCATCAAATTATAATAATAATAACAATAATATTTAAAAAAATGATAAGAAAAATATATTGTCCTGCAACAGCCTTGCCTCTTGCAGCAGAGCCATCCTCCAGCATAAGAATGCTTTGCCAAGGAAGAGAGCCTCCAGCACCTACATTACACAAACAAGATAATGGATCCCCAGTCTGACCTGGAGGAAGCAGGAGGCAGCAGCAGCCCCATGGGTCTTGGAAAGAGGACTCCCTCCTCCTCTTCTTCCTCCCCAGCACAAAGGTCTCCCAGCTGCTCCCAGCATATGCCTGTGCTCAGACTCCCATTGAGGCTTCTCCAGCACTTTGGAGCACTACTCCAGAGCAGAACTGAGCTGCCACCAGCTTAACACAACCCACAGGGAGCCTGGTTCTCACTGCTGCCAAGCTCAGCAGAGGCTCAAGAAGATGCTGAGTGGGACTGAGATCTCACTTCAATCTGCTCCATATAAAGCTCTTCTCCTGATCAGGCTTTGGCTAAAATCCCTCACTCAGTACCAACCACTTTCCAGCACTGTCCCATCAGAACAAAGGTCTGACTGATTCACAGCCATACTCAGCAGAAAGCCAAACCTGGGTGCACCAGCAAAAGAAGGATGCACTAACGAGTTCCAATCAGGAAAACCTTTTGTAAGAGCAGGAGGGTGGCAGGAGGGCCGATGTGTCAGGTGGGAGGGCTGGCGCCATCAGGGAAGAGCTGACAACCCCCTGGTTAACAAAGCTCAGCTGTTAATTCTGCTCAGGTGCCTCAGCCCCTGGGCACCACCTGCTGCCAAAAGCACCCAGTGATGGAGAAACTGAGGCACGGACAAATAGACACGTTGGAGTCTGCTGTTCTCTGACTCCAGTGGGGCTTTGCAGCTCCCACCCATAGGGCTGAGCCACCCCCAGCCAAGTGCTGCCCTCCTGCATCCCATCCCATAAGCAGGGGATGTTCTGGGGAGCTCAGAGCCCATGCAGCCCTTCCAGTGCAGCAGCTGGAAGAGCGCAGAGCCACCGCAGGTTGAGCTGGACCAGAGGAGGGGTGAGCCCCTCTATTGCTGCAGGGTCAGGTGTTGCTGTACTGGTCCCTGGGCTGAGCCTCGGCCTCTGTGGGAAGGAGTCCGAGCGTTATTACCCTGAGGGTTTAAACTGTGCATAAAGCTCCGTGCGTGGTGGGTTTCAAAAAGCGGACCCAATGGCTTACAGACCTGCTCTGCAAAGCAATAAACGGGAGCTTGCGGGGGAACGGCCCAAATATCACCCCAAATTGATGGGGAAGGTGAAGAAAGCAACCACGTCCAATGCCGAGCTGGAGCTGGGACCGAGGGCAGCAGCTCCATTTCTGCCTCTGGGGCGGATGCAGGAGTAAACGGAGCGGTGTGAGCCCGCACCTCCAGGCATCGGTCCCAGAAAGCAGCATGCAGGTGGCCCGGGATGGCAGCCCCACACCGCGCACAGTTACGTGGTGGGAAACGCACGGTCTGACCGGAGCCGCAGCTCATACGGTGCCTCGGCAGCTGTTTACGGGATTTCAGTAAACTCAGCGCAATTGCAAAGATAGCCCCGTCCCCGTCTTTGCAAACGGTAAAAGCACGGCGTGTGCTTCTGCCGGCTCCAATCGAAAGAGCAGGAAAGACCTAAAGGGGAACGCGTTCCCGTGTGCCGGGGCTGCGCGGAACGGTTCCACCCTGCAGCCGCGTTGCTGGGAAAACAGATCGGCTCCGGTGTTTGTGAGCTACCTGGGAAGCCAAAGCGGATCGAGGAGACTCCAATAAACCCGCGCTAGGAAAAATAAAATAAAATAAAATAGATATATAAAGAACGCGTGAGAATGCCGGTGATGTGTCTTAACGTTTCTTGCTGAAAATTGCGGAGTAACCAAAAGCGCAAAGCCGGCGCACAGCTGCGTGACGCGCCGCAGACGTCAGTCGGGGCTGAAATCACCTTTCGGTTCGTTTCTGCATGGGGCGACCTGCGAAGGTGCGGGGGGAGAAGCGTTGGAACCCTCCAGGGTTCGTTTCTCACTTCGGAGCTCGAATTTTTCCCCTCTAAAAAATCCTCAGCGAGAGGAAATGGGCGTCTTTTAAAAAAGAGAAAGGAAAAAAAAAAAAAA
>PPHD01014061.1:4003-15608 GCA_002909625.1 Bambusicola thoracicus
TTTTTTTGTCTTTCAAAATGCAATCTACTGAACAGATATTTTTTATAGGTGCCGTCTTCCTTTCACAACAGAATTTACCATAAGGGAATCAGCTGCATGGAATTTGGTCGAGTCCAACTTTCGACTCCACAGAGATAAAAGCCATAATAGATAAACAGCAGGGGTATCCTTTTCACTCAAATTACCTTTGCCAAAAATGTTTTTGACTATGAAAATGAGTGCAAATAAACATGCATGTACAACCAGGGAAAGACTACAAAAATCTTTAAAAACAAACAAACAAACAAAAAAGAACACTGTTAACATTGTTCACTCCTTTTAGGATTTTCAGTAAAGGTTATGACAGTACTGTGGGAACAACATGGAGAATACAATTGAGCTTAGCTCCACAGCATTAAAAATTACAGCATGTATGACATACACATCCATAGACTGATTTCCACAGCAGAAATCATTCATTCTTTCCCAAATCCTAGGAGAAGTAGAATGAAGATTTAACTATGTGGTTCAAGCCTCTAATCCGGTACACATTTTCTAATTCATATGTCTTCAGATACACAGAATATAAAATAAAAAAAAAGGACTTATAGAAAGTTTGCACACCACTAGAGCAATCATCTGAAATGAAAGGAGAAACACTGATAGGAAAAAGAGACAGAATTAATGTAACCAGTTTGATGCACAACAGCATTTCAAGTGAGCCAAGCATAAGCACAGAAATCAAGACTAAAGAAAAGATGGCAGGATATGGACATGTGTTCCTAGGAACAAAGATTTAGCCACTACTACTGAGCAGCCAAGAATCATAGACTCGTCAAGCTTACAAAAGACCTCCAAGACCATCCAGTCCAACTGTCCACCTATCACCAATCTTTCCCACTAAATCATGTCCCTCGGTACATCTAAATGTTTCTTGAACACTTCCAAGGTCAGTGACTCCACCATGTCCCTGGGCAGCAAGAACTTGAAGGGCAAGTGCTAGAGACAGCAAATACAGAGAAGTTATTTAAAGAACTGAGAGTCGAAGGAGAAAATTGATAGCATTTAGATATGGAAGAACAAGCTTAATATGCCCATGGCCACAGTATGTTTCTACAGGAAAAGAAAACTTGATTAGAAGTGAGGATGAGCAGAGGAAGAGAAAGATAGATACTGGGCTAAGATTCTTCAGAGTTTTATGAACAAGTTTTAAGACCATCTGCCTCAAAGAAGTTACATTTTTCATAAACAAGAACTTCTTGCATAGCCTGGAACTTTGCAAAGATTCAGTCTTTGTTAATATATGGATCAAACTCACAGATGAGATTCGAGTGTGAAATATCCCATCCGGCTTATAGTATTCACCAACCTTTAGACAGAAAAAATAATAATGTGGTGAAATGGGATATGCCATACACCATCTGGCAGCTGTGCAAACAAGAAGAAGAACCCTATGAAGAACATTATTACACGTTTGGGGACCTGCTGATTACATTGCTTGTCTAAGGTTAGACATTTTGGTGTATAAAACTTGAGAACATAGTCTAAATCATGGATAATTTAATAGGTTGCACATGGACTTCACCTCTAGTTTATTCATTCTTTTCTATTTAGCAATACATCCCTTCTTAAAAGGCTGTCTTGCTTTTATGGTGAATGGCTTAAAGTGCTGCTCATTTGAAACTGACAAAACTGAAAGGAACAATCCACATTTTTCTGTAATAGTAGGAATGAGCATAATAGAATAGTCCTACCAAAATGGTCAGTATTGTCATGTATACCTGAAAGTTCATATTTAAAATTACTATACCACCTCCATAATTGGCAAATCATATTCCCTTTAAAAAAAATGTTTTTATTCATGTATTTTTTTCTTCACTTTATGAAGAACAACAGAAAGTGATTAAGGAGAGTGTGTTAATAAAATTAAAAAAAAAAAAAAAGCTCTTTAAACTAACAAGCTTATGGATTTTGAAGGACTGCCAGGAGAGTCATTAACAGAAAATACTCAAAAGACACTTAAACCTGTTCTCTAGCTATAATAGATTTGTTTCTGTCACCCTACAAGAAAACAAAACAACAGAAGACTACAGCTTACTCCCTAGCTGGTTCCCCATGTTTGGCAGCACATTTCAATTACCCATTCAGGCCCTTCTTCACTGTCAGTATTCTCTCTTCTGCTCCCATTCCATCCAAGAAAAACTCAGCTTTTCTTTACCTATCCCATGTCGATGCTTTGTTCTACTTGAAGCCCTGACCTTACTTTTTCTTTACACCATCACGATCACTAAGGCTCTGAGTTTCATCATATCTAACTGACACAAGTTCCTCTATGCATTTCTGCATTCTTTTCCAAACTCCTCTCACTGCTTCGTGCCAAATTCTTCTTCTTTTTGAAATGCTGGTACTGTAACAGATGGTGCTTTGGAGAAAGGAGATCAGGTGCACAATTAAGATGGACAGATCTGAAGTTGCACATTGAGATAAGTTTTCCAAATATGTAGACGAGGTTAGCATCAGGTGTCACTCTAACTTGGATCTAACCTCAAGAACTGTGAACCCACACTTCTACTAGTAAATGGCCTCAGCATCATTGTGAATAGATTTTTCCTCTTATTTTCCCTATGAATGTGGGAACGTTATCACGTAATATTGATTCATCTCTTCTTTCATGATGTCTCAGGACAGCAAAGTACATTGATCCCGAGCCAGTGAAACAATATGAAATGAGTTTTCTATAGACTTCTGTCTCAGGACTTCTATGTCACCCCCATCACAACACCTTCATATCTTTTTTATATCTCCTGGTCTCCTCTTAATTTTCTCTGCCTCATTCTATGTTACCTGTGATTGTCGTAATACTGTGTAAAACTGCATAGCTCTCTCCTGTATATGCCTTCACCTCTTAAAGACTCTTTGCTCCCCTTCCATGACTTCTGCCCAAAATACTGGGCTTGCTGGCTTGCTTGGCTAAGAACAGCACATGCTGCTACTACTCCAGTTCTCCACATGCTGATCATTCTGATAGGTGCTGCCTTGCTTTTTCCAAGCGTGGACTTTAATTTAGTCCCTTCTGAGTGCAGATGGTGACTCCCACAAAACTCTGTCAAATTTGTCATGTGGAATGACTGCTTAAGCCTCATTTCCTTAGGAAACCAGTTAAAACACTTGACTTCCTTTTTTTAAACTGGATTAAATAACTGCAAGATGGATGATATAGCGCCAGACAAACATGACCTGGTCAGGAATGGCGCCAGGGCTCACAGGTGCTCCTTTTAAAGGTGGGGGAAAAACGTGCATAGTGTTGACTCATCTTTCAGCCCTCATGGAATCTCATAATTACTCAGTGAATAATATATCCCTGCTTTATATTCTCTCCCTCCCTCCTCTAACACCTTCCTCGCACATGCATTTGCATGCAAGATCTGCTTGTCATCCTTCACCTAAAATACCTACAGCAACAAATACAAAAAGATAGCTATAACATCTGTGGCATCAAGGACTGACCTGTCTGGAGGTGGGCACACAAATGGTACAACAGAGAAATATGGTAAAGTCCCAAATGATGAATGAACTCCCTTTAGTAATCGGGGTAAAACTGCAAATAATGAAATATCATTTGATAGAACTACTAAGAACTGGAAAATAAGCTGAAATTGCCCAATTTTTTTTTTTTTTTTTTTTTTTACAAAATACCAGAAGAGCAGCAGTAGTAAATTACAAGTTAACTGACACAGCGCTGCTCTCATTAGCTCTTAATTTAACTTGGAAAATACTGCTTTTTTGCTGTGTAACGTACAGAACACACAGCAACATTGCTTTTCTTCCACCGCATTCATCAAAATAAATTAAAATTATGTTCTTAATAGTTCTCAAAGTCTAACATACGGTTTAGTCAGAAGCTTTTTGTATTAGTCTAAAGGATGAAAGAAATACTCAATGAAATGCTGATTATAACTCCCTGCTTAAAACAGAAGAAACACAGATTTTGTACATTTAAGGTTGAAAAAAAAAAAGAAAGAAAAAAGCAGTTTTGATGCCTCACATCCTTTCAGCAAAAAATTTCTGAGAGCTTACAAATCCTAATTGACCATAGCAACACATGTCAGGAAAGGTAAGTAGTGTCATTCCTATGCCAAGGAGGAGAAAAGAAGTACAACAGGAAGGAGCAATAGGTCAGGCCTGGACAGCATGAAAGCCTGGATTAGAAGCCAGGCATTTCTGGTTCTCAATCCATGCTTAAATCACTGCTCCAACAACAACAACAGAAAAAAAAAATTGTTGGTCAAATTTGATTGAATTTGAGAGACCATTCTATAATCAATCATGACAGGGTTAATTCTCCTAAACTCTCACTAGCAGATGCTAATCTGCCCTGCAGTACATCCACGATAATTACAGATGGAAATCTCAAAAAGCAGCTTCTAAGTGAAGAATTCTGCACAGCCTTCTGTTTTATTCCTTTTCCCTACCTCCCTGTATATTGATAATAAATAAAAATACTAAGAACCTTTAGCAAACAATTTAGCTTTAAAAAAAAAAAAAGCAAAAAGCTAACAAACGAAAAATACCCAATACTTCAATACATGAAACATATTGAATCTAGGAAAGCTGAAGAGTATATAGAGGGATTTAAATAACCCAGTAAAACCGTAAGAACTTAACAAGACTAAATGGGTGCAGTATGAGGGAGCAGAGAGCTCCCATAAAAGAAGCGCCATGAAAGAATACTCCAAGAGTTCTTCATGATGTCACTTTTAGCTCCTTTCAACCTGTTCCCCAGTAGAAAATAACTGAAAAGGAAACTGGGTCCCACTTTTCACAGGGCTACTTTTCAGTGCATCTACTCCATAGCTACTTGGATCTCAATCCATTTTTAACTAACAAAATGAAAACAAAATAATAACCACAAACATCAGAAAACCAACACACAAAAAATACATTTATTACCACACTTCTTTCAATTTCTGAAAAGAAAACAATTCCTTGCTTCAAAATGAGTAAACAGACAAAACCCTAATGCCATAAACACATAATTCTAGTATAAAACATCCATGAAAAAAGAAACAAGTAGAGGCTTTACCAAAAATGAGAAGTTTTGGAAGAGACAGATAGAATTGAAATTACAGAATTAAATATGAAGTGGGAAACAGGGACATCAACTCTTACCTCCTTCTAGAGGACTAATAGGAATGAAACATTCCCCTTTAATAAGGGGAAAGGTCCATCACTTTTTCCCTCCAAAATGCAATTTCTTTGTTTCCTGCTCTGGAGGAATAGCCCTCACAGCTTCTGAGTGGAGTTCCCATGCTAAGTCCAGTCTCATTCAGCTGAAGCACTGTTTGGGGCTGCATCCAAAGCAGTGTGGCCAGCAGGTCAAGGGAGATGATCCTGTACCTCCACACCTTGCTGGTGAGACCTAACCTGGAATACTGTGTCCAGATGTGGACTCCTCAGTACAGGAGAGACACGGACCTGTTGGAGCACATACAGAGAAGGGCCACAGAAATGATCCAAGGGATGGAACACTTCTGCTACAAGGAGGCTGAGAGAGCTGGAGCTGCTCAGACTGGAGAAGAAAAGGCTCCAGAGAGACCTGAGGGTGACTTTTATCTAAAGGGAGTTATAAGGAAGAAGGGGACAGACTCTTTAGCATGGTCTGTGGTGAAAGGACAAGGGGAACTGGTTTTAAACTAAATGAGAGGAGAGATAGATTGGATATAAGAAAAAAGTGTTTGTTTTTTTTACTGTAAGGGTGATGCGGCACTGGAACAGGTTGCCCAGAGAGGTGTTAGAAGCCCCCATCCCTGGAGATATCCAAGGTCAGGCAGGACTAGACTCTCAGAACCTTCATCTAGCTGTGAATATCCCTGTTCACGGCTGGGGATATGGACTAAATCGCCTTTAGCTGTCCCTTCCAACTTAAACAATTCTGATTCTACTTTCTCCTGTCCATGGATATCTGTAAAGAAATGTATTGTACTTTTAATCATTTTTGAGACTTCAGCTTCATTTTTAATTTTTGCAAAGACTGGATACTAAAATTTCAAAATTGTTTGGGATGTGAGAAGAGACAGACTGGATGGGACAGAAAACCAAGAAAACTTCATGTCCATGGGACACAAGCCTAGAAAAGCACTGCCTGGAAGCTGGCTCCCGACACAAGGGTGGAGTCTGGGCTCTACAGAAACTCACATTAACTTAGGGGAAAAAAAAGAAAAACAACCACACAACAAAAAAGCTACCGATCCCTTCTAGGCCTCACAACTAAATAGCCAGTTATTCTTAAAATGAAACAAAAACATGAAAACAAACAGTGGCACAGCTATTCATGCTCTTCAGTCAGAGAGAAGATTCTCCAAGGATCCTTGAGGTTTTACACAGTCTATTCAGATTCAGAAATAGACTATTCGGATAGTCTATTTCATAACGTTTGTCACAATGTTTTTTATGATTCAAAAGACAATGGTGCTGGGATGCCCATTTGTGTCTGTGTGAGAAAGACACGCAGTGAACAAACGCACAGATTCTCAGGCTGAGTGAAGTATCTACCTGCGTATGTTTATCATGTTATTTGTATAGCCTGGCATCAAACAACACAATTTAATGAATGGAGAGGTGAGAAACTCCGGAGTTTCTTCACAAGTTAAATATTTTCATTTCAATGGCACTAAGGTCAGTAATACATAAATCTAAAAATATGCTTCTAATTAAGTGATAAAGCTAATTGGATCTGAGTTTATTTCCTGATAATAGCCTGCACTGTTGAGATAAATGGCTAGTAGAAGCTAAGGGAAGGATTTCTCTTCTTTAATCTCTCATTAAAGCACAAGCTTTGATTTGACTTGATCGAAACACAGTTTTTAATGTTTAAAGTGTATTGAAACAATAGAGACTACATTACTTTCATCAGTTAAGATGCAAGAAGCCAAAGTGAGCTGATACACGACCATCAGTTCATTCCCAGGCTTCATTTTGGTCATCCAAGTGCTGAAAGAAAGAGGACTCTCTGAAACTAGCAAAGCGATGCTGCCTCTGCTGTAGTTTAATTTAAATGCACTGACATATTTTCTGGTGAAAAAGATTAAGAAATACTATAACATTAAACTTTCTGGTGCAAATTAGAGACAAATAATATAAGTGTATTTCTTAAACATTCACTGTTTCTTGCAAAAAAAGTTATTCTCACTTAGGAAGAAACAAAAAAAATGTCAGTAAGGAAGGTTCTCCTATTAGTACTTTAAGGACATATTTCACTTTAAGTGCATAAATGTTCTCATTGACTTTGCTATTGAAATATCTCACTGGATTATGTCAAAGTGCTAAATACATTTCAGAATCAACTCCTCAATCTCCAAGTGCAACAGCAGGAATGAAAACATGAGTGCAAAACCACAGAACTGGAGCAGAAATGTCTGCCTGATTCTGAAGCGTTGGCTCTGAGAAGTACAATTTTCCTGGAGGTCTCAGTAAGGGGTTAACTCAGACGGCAAACAAAGATAATTCAGATGTCAACATTGTTAATTATTTAATTGCTCATAAAAGCACAATTGGTGCAGACATAGTTATGAATGACATCTCATTTCTGAGACAAAGATGGGGGGAGGGAGAGCGGCTTTGGAAAATATTTGGAAAATTTCCTCCTTGTCAAGGAAGAGAAAGCAAAAGCATCAACAACATTCTTTTACATTATGTGTAATAAAGCCTGATCATCAGCAGCTATACATTTCCTGGAGTAATTACTTTTCCCCACAGGTTTACTATTCTGAATGAGTTTGTCCAGAATGTAACACACTGTCCTGCCAGACCTCTTGTTTGGTCTGATTTTTAACCACAGTACATCTAAACTGATTAACAAAAATATCCTGCACTGGCAGAAGTGATTTTTAAAAGCATCTCTGTTCTGAACTGAAGCAGAAATTTTCACAGAAGAATTTTTTTTGGGGGGGAGGGGATGAGGGGGACGACTGTCTCTGTCTCTGAAATGGTGTAGAGCAGTGTATAAATAAACATCTAATTCCCAGAAAAACTGACAGGACAAGTAGAAAACTTAGAATTTTTGATTCCATGATGGTGATAAATCAGTTTCTGCACACCAAATGAAGAGAAAGTACCTACCTAATTCTATTACAACCATCACCAAATATTTTCAGCACTAACATTCATTTTATTATGGTTAGCAGACCTGCTTTTGGGCCTCCTTGTAGGACATCCTATGCAAGCATTCTACAATTAATAGAGCATATTGACAGACTCGTGAATAAAAAAGCAGTACAGATTTTTTGCTGATTTAAAATATGAAGTATGGTTTGTATCTAATTGCTAACTCAAGCTTTTTTTTTTTTTAAGCTCTCACTTTGAATCAAGTTAATCATCAATTTAAAAAAAGATTTTAAAATTGCAAACGAAATGGCATTGAGTTAAATTAGAAAATGCTGATCAGTCATGCTTGTTCTGTATTTGAGTGTGCTAAAAACATTCCTACTTGTTTACAAAATACATATGCTTCCATAAAATCAAATATTTCACCAGAATTTTCATCAGAAAATTTGGAAGAAAAAAATCACCTCTAAGAATACTAAAGGCATCTCACTTTTGGCTAGATCAAGTGGGAAATCAGTTTCCCTTTTAGGAATGGCTAGAGAATGAGAGAAGGGAGGGAAGTGGCTTAGACTGTGTATCTCTCAGACTCAGCAGTTACCTGCCATAATCCACTCTATAGCCCAGTCCTGCTTTTCTTCAAGAGAAGAGAAACGTACAAAGCAACTCCAACAAAATTTCACAAGGTCAACATGAAAATATGCTTTCAGTGTAGCTGGTAGTGACAACCTGGTTAAAAAGCTATGATTATTTTTATGATCACTACTATTTCTGCATGTGAATCAAGGAAGCCGAGAATACGGCTGTTTCCACATATTCATACGTCACCAAGGCCCTGCAGCAATCAGACCAGTTCTGCTTTACCCTCATGTACCAGAGTGCAATCAGTCTTAAGTACAGCATATCAAGTCCCACAAAAAATATCCTGAACTTATCAACTTATTTAAAAACCTCCACAGGGAAAATTTTTTTTAAAAAGTCAGATTTTTCCATGAGAGATTATTTCTAAATGAAAAGGTAGTCCCACATAATTTAGGTATTGGTAAGTCAAAATGTATGGCCAAAAGTATTTTGGCTGATGGATTTCTTCAAAGAGAAGTGAGTTCCTAACATGGATAAACCTCAGTGAATGCTTCCTATTACCTCATTAGCATGTTTTCTGACCTCTGGACTTGAAAATCTCTTGCACAGTCTGGATTCCTAATCTTATTTAAACCCATATTTAAATGCAGAATACCTGATTAGCCAGCATCTTTTGTACTACAATACCACATGTTTTGTGCTTTTATACTGAAAAATTGTGATCCGTTGTATTTTATTTCTCTGACCTTCAACAGAAAAAAGCAAGCACAATGCGATAGTATGCTGTGCATTTTTTACTGCTAATTTGAGCAGTTATTTTTGTAAAAATAACATAAAATTAAAAATGCTCTTTTCCCCGAATGTTTTCTAGACTGTTTATTTAGTGCCGCACCATATTTCTTGTATATCTGAACTGATGTGATGCCAAACTGTCTAAGTAGGATAAAAAAAAAGTTCCTAGATGCTTTGAGATTAAAATTTATCCACATACAAGAGAATCTGCCTTCAGTGCTTAGTAAATCTCACTAATTGAAACCATGATGCCTGGTAACATCTACTGTACACAAAGACTGCACAGCATTAAAACACTTAAGTCACAGGTATTACAAGATCATAGACTCCTGGTACTTCGTATTGATTTCTTTCAAAGTTTATAACCTCTACTTCATATGTTCTATTTAACATAATTCGATAAATGAGATAATTTGTGCTAGGCAATATATTTTTCTTTCCGTAATATTAGAAAGTCTCTATATTTCATAACTTGATCGGTACCTTGCCATGTAACTTGCATATTGTGAGCACACCCCAAGTACTCCTAAAGCAAAACACTGAAACATACTTCTCATGCTTTCAAGCCACAAGTAAATCATACAAATTTTCCACAGTGGCTGCAATGGAAGGAAAGTGGCATAAAAACTACTTGCAGATGAGAATCTGTTTAAACCGGCTTTACTTCTATTGCCTTCCATTGTGTTAAAGACTGCTTGCCACAACTACTATGACTTTGGGATGCATACTTTATTTTTCTGCTGAATAAAGAGAAGGTAACTGTGTGGCACTGCAAAGCGTAAGGTCAATGTTTAAGCCTTGGCGTGCACAACTTTGTCATGCCACAAAATAGCCTTTAAGAAATTTCTCAGATTCAGTAATTCAAGATATTAGCTATAATGAAACTCTGAATGAAAAGTTAATCTTCTTTATACAAATACCACAAATTAACATATCTATTAATATGTGAAAATATGTCTATACTTAGACTCAAACTAATTTTTTTGTACTACAGCGTAATGTGCTATAGATACTAGTTCAGAGCAGGCTTTGGGAAATATAACTGTTTATTTCCTACTGAGTTTCATCAGGGATAGTCTTTAAAGGGTATGTGCTGATTATTACTGTATGGGTTTATGATTCAATTTGTGACCTACATGTCAGAATAAAAGCCATGGAGTAAGATGACTCAATTAACTTCATCTGCAAATAATTTGCAACAAAGAATACTAGTAGCATGATACCAATCCCTAAACCTCTGATTTTTCTGAATCAAAGTACACATGCGGTAATTAACTACTAACTGCCATTAATGCTGCCAATACTTAAAATGGGATTAAGGATTTAACATTTAGGAGAAAAAAGACTGAGACACTTCTAAAAATCAGTTAAACTCATTTGAAAAAGAAAATTGAAACTATCTAGCTTGAAAACAAAAGTCGGTACATGGAGCCTCTTTTTATGCAACTTGGGGCTTAATTAAGCTGAGTAACAGAAGACTTCTTTTCTCTGATATACCAGCCTGATTTCCTGTTTAGTTATTTACCAGTACACCCGCTCCTAATCCCAGCTTTTAATTGTCTGTATATAAATTTGAAAATTTTCTGAAACATTATTTAAGGAGTTGAGCAACAAATCTACAATTAAGAGCTAATTAAGTGATGCTGCATACTGCTGGGTTACCCCCTTTTTCCCTAGAAAAATAAATATGATTTCCAATTTTGTCATATATAAACATGAGATTTTAATCTGCTGGTGCCTCATAAGGCGCTTAGTAATTGTGTTTTCCTTGAACGTTAATTATAGTTCCAATGCTTTCTTTCCCTGTGCTGGCAGTTGTTCACAACACTGATCTGACTTTCATATGCCTGCCTTCGTGATTTCCTGATTCACTGCCGAGGGCTGACTGAAAAGGAATATTACGCCTTAAAGCTAAATGCCTCTGTGTGTCAATAAGCAAGTGTTCTACAAACACACAATTTATAAATTCACACACACAGATCCGTACATTTTCTTTCCCCCAAATGCAGTAGCTGGCAGAATACGTGGCAGTAGAAAAGCTTCAGGGAAGGGAAAAAATACAACAGAACAAAGCCCCACCCTTCTGCTCTGGCGATGTGGACTGGTGGCCTCTCCTTGCGTGATCAAAACAAAAGGAAAAAGCACGACAGAT